>JAHRHZ010000141.1:1317555-1381276 GCA_024137785.1 Ginglymostoma cirratum | reverse complement strand
GTCAAAAACATATGTGACGCAATCTTTATCAATCTGCAAGCAACAGATAAATGCGTTGCTAACACGATTTTTCAGAGTGAACACTTCTCAGTCTTGTCGCAACCAAGTCTTGCATCCACTTTGAGAATGCAGTCTGTGTGGCACTCTCAACATGCTAAATGGAGCAAACTTCGAACATCTCAATCTCTCAAAACTGCTCATGCATGAGGCACTTTTGCTCATTAGCAGAAAATGAAAAGTACTCTCTTCCAATCTGCAATCTCTTGTCCGAGCAGATTGACGCCGCAACATTTCCCGTTAAGCCAGGTGATCAAATTTAGTTAAAACGAGTGTGCAAAAATGCATGATAGGAGCCAGACAGGAGAAGTTAATTTGGCAAAGGTAGCAAGCAGCTCCCTTTTCATGCCAGCAAACTAAGAAGAAACTGAAGCAGGAAGTGAAGAGATCTCACAACCAACAAATACTTTTAAACTCTGTAATGGAAAATTTAACAATTCACTTTGGGAGGAGTTTCGACAAAACTACCCAACCTCAGTCCTGGAAGTATGAAAAGCTACAGTATGAAAAGCTATGAAAAGGCTAAAGAATTCACAACAATCTTTAGCAACAATAGCATAGTGAATGATCCAACTTTGCATTTCCATTTTATCCCGCATGACAGATATCCTCGACCAGTAGAAACTGCATTTAGGATTTGCACTTGATTCTGCAAGGGTTACGAGATATGAAAAAAATAGTAGTGATAGTACGTAAGTTTTGTTCTCCAGAGTTTACCACTCCCTCAGCTGAGAAGTTCAAGTAAAGGCACAATCCTGGTACTTTCTGCTCAATGTGAAAAATCGGCCAAATAATTTCTTGAACATGAAAAGGAGGAGAAATCAAATACCACTAATTCCTGCCTCCGAAGTCTACTCTTGATAATCGTTAAAGTGATGTAACGTATCATCAGAGAGTTTACAAGCAGAAACTGCTCAACAACAAACTATGCAATAAAGCCCAGTTTCGGTTCCAGCAGCTTCTCTCCGCTCCGAACATCATTACAGCTTTTTCATACATGGAGAACCAAACTGAATTCCAGGGATTTGAGGAGAGTGACACCCCTTTAAATGAAGTCTACATTTACTCGAGAGTGGCACCAAGGAGCCTGAGCAATACTAGAATGGAAATGAGATGGTCAACCTCCAGCTAGTTGAAGTGATATTGGCATATCAAAAGTTGGCAATGTTTATTGAAAGTCAGTCATCTCAGTTGCAAGGCATAATAAGACCTCCAGTCTATCAGAAGGTCAAAACTGGACATTTTTGCGTAAGATTACGGAACATTCAGAGCAACTCATGATTTCATAGAAATTGAAGCACTCTACATTCAAATACTCTAATGTCTGAAAAATATCCAGACATGAACTGGCAAGCAGCAAGCAAAATTCTTGGCACACAAATGTAAGACAATAATCTTCTCCAACAAGGGACAATCTAACCACAACTCTTGCCATTCAATGAAGTTACCTTCGCTGCATATCCTCATATCTCGTGATACATTCGATAAGAAACGGACTAGACATATACAAATTTAGGCGAATAGAAGAGATCAGAGTCAAAGTGTACTGGCTTGAAAAAAAACACCCCTTGACTTTCCAAAACCTGACCATAACTGACACGGCACGAGTCAGGAGTGTCATCGAATACTGTCCATTATGCTAAGATGTTGCAGTTGCTGCAACACTCAAGCCGATATCAGCGATTCAAGGTGAAACCTCATAACCTCTTTCTGAATTGCAAAAAGGAATCAGCAGAATGCACGAGGCAGCCTGCAACGCCCACTTCACAGGAGTGAATGAAAAAATTAAATCTCGAGTGAACCAAGCCACAGAAAAGCTAAATTATTTAATTCAGCACTGATTTGGTTCAGAGGAGTTAACTGGGTGTGCTTTTGAAAATGTGAGCATACTCAAAAATGTTCTCTTCCATCTCGCAGAACTTGCAAAGCGTCAAGCTGGTAAGGGCAAGAACAAGATTTGAGAATTCCAATCGGTTCGAAATCACTACGATGATCTGTGGATTGCTGCTGATAAAACAGCCCTGCAGTACATGTATGAACTGCTTACCTGTGCTCCGATCAGAATGTGTCCTGACTTTGGACAATAAAAATAATCAATAATATCCAGTGATACCTAGTTCGGAACAGAAATTAGAGGCTTCTCCATATTTCAGGTTGGTGGTAGTTGGTCGTGGGGCGTAATGAGAATAGAATGTGAGACTAGACCGGAAAGCGAATTCTGCTGTCATTATGCATCCCGTGGCTTGCACCTTAATGCCTACAGCTTATGCAAGTTTGTTTTGATGTTTGATATAAAATCTCAACTTCCAAAAATGTGTTGAGAGTTATTCACTTAGATCACTAAAATACTAAATGTACTCTTTCGATTGTACTCGAATATTACACATGGATATTTTTATTTTATGCTGCAGACCTGAAGAAAGCCAAAGAACGTGAGAGCTGTGAAATAAAAAATCCATGTCATGTAAAATCAAAAGAACTACATCAATATTTTTGAACACTTTTGACACGATAATGTAAAGATTAATAGACGCTTCATGTTCTTAGAAATGGCAATTCCTCCTTTTTTAAAAGAAGTTACATCGAAGTTGATAGCAGTTGTATAAACTTTCATACTTGAACTGTTAATTATGCAACTTCTGGGAGTTACCTAGGTCCAGATGCAGAGTATTCATGATGCTGTGTATCGCCAATATTGGGTTGCATGAAAAGAATGTATGACAACCAATATATTCTTCAATGGAAGCACCTAATGCTTTGAATATTGATTTTGGATTTGCTGCCTTCCAGATATTGGAGAAATTATTTTTTCTCGTTTACTTTGCACTGCAGAACTTGCAAATGAAGGGGCAGGTACGAACAATGAAGATATAATGTCTGCCAATGAGCATTTCTGTGCCTTTATGGTGATAAATTAATTGTTGACAAATTGCTTAATGAGTTTTGTTTTCTGTACAAGCCGTCGTCATTGTGAATTAAGAAGAGGATTTGATCCACTGATGCAAATGTAAAGTTTATTCCCCTCGGAAATGCATTAGGTCATTTTCGATAAAGCAGGGTATATCTTTCCGAAAATTAGTTCAATCCCAATCACAAACAGGAGATTACCTGTATACTTCGTTGGAAATACACATTAAGTTATTATGATTTCGATGTCAAGCAATACTTGTACAAAAAGAATGGGAAATTCGGTTGGGATCAGGTTTGTGTGTCAGATTGAGAGATCCGTAGAGAGAGCAAAACTGAAAGCTTGCCTGTGAGAAAGAATGATGTGACAGTGTGACTCGTGGTCAATTCTTGTTTTATTTTTAAGCTATGTATTTTGTCTTACAGTCTATAAAAAGTGCAAAGAAGGTGAGCGTTTCATGAATTTCAGTCACAGAAATTAAATACTTAATAAAGTCCAGCCAGGATTCCTCATCAACTAATCATGATAGGGTCAATTTTGACTGAAGTTATGTTTCACAACTAATTTTTTCGATCAATCCAACTTTAATCAATTGTTCTGAGTGGACTCACAGAACCAGAAACTGTAATTGTGCTTTCTCGATTCAATTATTCCAGACCTGTGCACTTTCTTCTTGGTTAATTCTTGCTTTCTTTTTCCTCTCGATCGTTTGAAATCAATTGGTACCTGCAAAGCAACTGCTCGTAAACATACATATACAAATAAACGGTGAGGTTTGAGCAGAAAGCAGCCTGCAGAAACAAACGTCATTTTAAATTGTTCTTTATAACTGAATTATTTATAAAAGAAAGACGAAATATCATTTGTCCCTTTATGACGTGGTTGGATTCTCAGCTTGAGGCCATTGCCTATCTTCGATGATCCTTGAAAAGGAAGAGTGCTCATACGATAATTGTTTCGTTTTCATCTTGCAGACCTTACGAAGCAACAAGATGGTAAAGATTGTAATATTTAAATAAGTTTAATTATTTACTGCGCACATGGTACAAATTACCCTTCACCAAATGTCTTTGAACTGCCTTCTTGAAGAGTTGCAAGCCAGTTGCTGTGAGCAGACTCACAATGCTGATGTGGAGTGAGTTACAGGATTTTAACCCAGCAACCTCGAAAGAACATTTCCAAATCAAGATACTGGGAAGTTTGCAGCCAAAGGTACAGGTGATTATGTTCTCATGTGGCTGCTGCCTAATCCTTCAAGAAAGACAAGCTCGCCTTTTTGAAGGGAATTGTCCAAAAATTTTGATTAAATTTCTGCACTGCCGCTTGCGGATGGGACACACTGCTGCGATTGAGCATCTGTGGTGTACAGAAAGGATTTCTATGCAGGTGATACCAATCAAGCATGCTACTTTGAGCTGTATTCTCTCAAGTTGTTTCGGGGTCATTTTTTTTAAAATGGAAATGCATACATTAAATAAAGTGGGAAACATTCTATCACAAGCCAGATTTTGACATTTTACACAGCATATAGACTTTTTGAATTCAAGAAGCGTGCCACTGGCTGCGTCATTCGTAGCCACTAACCTTTCTTGTAGTCATTGTACTTATGTGGTGGGTTCATGTGAGTTTCTGATAAAATATAACAACAGTATGTTCTGAATGATGGTTACACTATCGAATGTCAAGGGCCAATGTTTTACATTGATTTTCCATTGGAGCTTGTCATTAACCGAAATTTGATCGGCACTTGCCAAATGTTCACCAAATACTGGACAGTGTCGAGATCTTGTGGCAATTGAAATTGAACTGCTTCAGTATCCAGGGAATCGTGGATGCTGCTAAACATTGTCCAATCATTATACAGTGACGTATGTTGGAAGGAAGATCATAGAAGAAGCAGCTGAAGAAGAATGGCATCAGGTGCAACCCTATCCAAATTCAGCAGACATGTGTTAACGACAAGAAATACAAACATTGTCCTATCAATCGGATATGAATTCAAATAGCAGATAATTTTCTCATTGTTTTCCTTTGATCGCACTTTTGCGAGGCTCCTTGATGCCACACTCGACATGGTAAAGTACTGTAACTGCCGCTTCACGTCTTGAACTCATCTGTTCTGTCCATGCTTGAAGCAAGCCTATAATAAACTCACGACATGACTGTTACTGGAAGAACTCAAAAGGGCATGTATGAACAGGTTGTTGCTAATCAAAAGCATCATGGTAACACAGTTGCTAACACCATTTAAAATATTTTTGATGATCGAGAATGCACTGATGGAACGGCAATTGACTCGACGGCTTTATCCTGCATTTTTCTTTTGTTTTGTGCAATACATTGCTGAGCATTTTTTTTTCATTGTCATGTAGTTATCTATATTTTAGAGGCTATGTAGCAGCTTTGCTGGAGATCCGGAAAGTTCTCAATCAAATATGGTGTGCACCATCTTCAGAATTTTGTCACCCCCATGTATTCTGCAGTGTCAAATACATCTCACCGTTTCTTGATTTTAAGTGGAGAGAATCGAATTCCCTGAAGAGTAACATTTGTGATGGTATCCATTTCGGAACAATGCCGAATTGATTCCGCCACTCGGCATTTCTGGCTGAAGGTTATATTGAAATCTCTGGCCTTAACTATGGCACTGGTATGCTGCGCTCTTCCATCATGATAATGGAGGTTTTGGGACGTTGTCTCCTTCAGCGAGAGTTTAGTTGTTCACCAACATTCACGACTGTATGTGTCAAGGTTTCGAAGCTGAATTTGATTCATTGGTTGTGGTTGTCGGAATGCATAGCTCGGATTATCACTTTCTACTTAAGATAAGCGTGGCATATATTATCCAATTCTGAAGTTTCACAACATTGAAACTTCAAATTTACTTACTAATGTGTTATTGCTGGTATACTTTCCTGCTATCAACATTGAATCAGGCTGGATAACATGACGTTGTTAAGTCAGGACATACCAACCGTAAAGCTGCAGATTGTGTTGTAGTAGCCTTGACGATGATGGCCTTCAACGGGAATCAATCATTGATTCTCAGTCATGATTTCCTACATCTATTTAGGTCTATCCTATTTCTCAGTATGATTTAGCTACATACCTCAGTCGAAGCTATTACTTCAGTGAATATCTGTCTGTGTCCCCATAATGAAAGCAGGAGGCATATTGTTTAGAATGACATCAAAAATGTGACTTGTTTCCGTTTTAGTGCTTTATTCAACAAGAAACAGACCGACTCAAGCGTAAGTGGTGCTGCTGAATCCCCATCGATGATACAGGTGGAAATTCCACCTCCAGAGCACATTTTGTGACGTTGCCACCTTCGTTGCTCTCTCCAAATGCTGTTCACACTGTGGGTGTACTGACATGTCAACCGTAAAGCTGCAGATACCTCCAGTATCAGCTGACGGAAGATGGGAATTGATAATCAATGACGGATTTCCTTCTCCACGCAGAAAACAATGATGTGTTTGTTCACGGCCACCAGCATCAATTTTAAGATATCCCCTGGCAGCTCTGACTGATTTATCTTGCCAGTGGTACAGCAGGTATCCAGACATGATAATGGTGCACTCTGGGAAATTATGTGCAAGATATCATTCCGTACTCATAACTGCGTTGGACTGTTGCATACATAACACGTGATTCAGTTGTTCTCCCAATGTTAGCAATATCTCCTTCGATCTTAGAATGGAGGTCATGACAGATTTGACAGAGCTGTCTTTAGCATTTTTTTACTGTGATTAGTCGATGCAAAATGGCCTGTCCAATTTTTTGTTTTCATTTCTGAGACTTTGGGTTACAGTATGCAAAAGAATGGTTCGTTATCCCATTTCAGAGTGCTCTCAATATTCATTCACATTGCTGTTGATCTGGAGTCACATTTCGATCAAGCCAGATCAAGTCATGCAGGCATGGAAACTTTTCTTCACTGCAGGGCATTATTTAATTAGATGTCTTTCCCACCCCCACCCCCATTACAACTGAAAATGGTTTCATATTTCTACTTATTGTTTTCCTATTCTAGAATTTTATTGTATTATATTTCCACCACTGACTTTATGTGATGCTGTATAGAGTTCCTGAAATTTAGCTGAGCTTACCGATTATTGGTTGAGCTATAACACTCGTAGACCTACAATAAGTAAAATAGACATTGCCACCATTCAGATGTCAGGAGTATTTCTAACGATAAAATATACAGGGAAGAGGACAGGAGCCAAGGACCAAATGACCAAGCAGAGGTGTTACATAAGAACGTGCAAAAAAAAAGTTTTCCTGAACCTCTGTAAATACTGAATCTATAAAATGTAACATCACAGCATTTACATAATTGTTAAGGTTTAAATCAATGATAAATTAAATCTGACGATCACTGAGAAGTTAAGAAAGAGCGATTGTGCTCAATGAAAATCTCATTGACTTCTGTTTTAAATATTTAGACTTAAGTGATACCATGCAGTATTGCGCCCATTGCAATGATTCATCATTTTAGAGAATACTAAATGTTTATTTTCAAATGACGTAGCTCCATAAAAATCCAACGAACAACAAGGGCATGGCTTGTCTCAATTTGTTTCAAGGTGTGGTATTTCAGTGAAACATCCTGCGAACGTCATTCACTGGATTCTGGAATGTGTATGTGTGTAAAAGGAATCAGTCAGCAAACGATACTTCCCTTGATCAACCAGATTCCAATCGTTTGTAGCTTAATGAAATTAATTTAGCTTCTCGAACTCGTTCGCATGATTATCTGCTAATTAAAAGTGTTAAAGTCTGAATACTCTTCCAACGAACCATAGTTGCCGTTGCCTTGTCTGACTATTATCTTCACCAATTCCCTGCAGCTATTTTCGAGCGGTAAGATCTGGAGAGAGAGAAAACAACAATCTCAGATCAACTGACAGCATCTTTTTGTTCATTCATGGGCTGTGGGCAATGCTGGCTGGACCAGCATTTATTGCCTATCCCTAATTGCCCAGAGGTTTCTTCACAGTCAACCAGGGAGTTGTGAGTCTGGAGTCGTGGAGGCCAGACCAGGTAAGGTTGGCAGATTTCCCTTCCCTCGAGGACGTTTTGAACGAGGGAAAGTAGGAACTGCAGATGCTGGAGAACCTGAGATAACAAGGAATAGAGCTGGAGGAACACAGCAGGCCAAGCAGCATCAGATGAGCAGGAAAGTTAACATTTCTGACCTAGACCCTTCTTCAGAATTGGGGGAGGGGAAGGGGTTTATGAAATAAATCGGGAGAGACGGGGAGTAGGATATCCATCTTCTATCCGCCTCCCCTCTCTATTTCAGAAAAAAACTTCCCCTCCCTTATTTCTGAAGAAGGCTCTCGGCCCGAAACGTCAGCTTTCCTGCTGCTTTGATTTTCCTTCACCTGCTGTGTTCATCCAGCTCTACACATTGTTATCTAAGTGAACTAGACGTGTTTTTCCTGACAATTGGCAATGTTTTCAAGGTCATTATTACATTCATAATTCCAGATTATTATTGGATTCAAATTCCACCTGCTACAGTGGGATTCGAATGCAAATGGTTGGAATCTTAACTGGGTCTCTGGATTAATAGCCTTTTGATAATACCACCATGACATCGCATGTCATATATGTCATGTAGCTCCGAGTCTAGAGACTCTCTTTAAGGTAATTAGAATTGAAATATTGTCACGATTTCATTCTCCAACATAATTCCTGGACCTGCTGATTACATTCCTCATTTTATTTTTGTTTTTCTCTTAGGCTGCAAAAAAGTACATACTCTTGATTTCAGTTAACCATCCCACCTCTCCCCCAAAGTGTGCCTGTATTCTAACTTCATATCCTGTTACAAAGCAACATGTCATGTCTTCCACTTACTTCTTCCAACTGCATGAATGTTGAAAAGTTAATTGTTGCAAACTTCAGTTTCAACGGTATCTCATTAACTTTATAAAGTTGACAGTCTACTAACAGCAGAAACGTACTCCTGTAGTTTCTTGCCTCATGACATAATCTTCCACTTGCGTGGGAATGCAAGAATGTCACAAGGCTGCAGCTATCTTCTTCTCAACAGTTGCGAGCTCAATTTTGGTTTGAATTGATAATGTTCCTTATTATTTCCAAGTCTACACAGATATTGTTAAAAATATTGTTTTGCATGCTAACCAGACAAATCCTAACTTAATTATGTCATGGCAATAGAATACATAATATAGCATTACTGCCACAGAGAAAGTTTAAGTACAATTTTGGAACAGTGCGGACATAGCGGTTTTTAATGACTTTCATTGTATTTCCGAGGCACCAAGACATGCACAAGAAATGAATGGAAGGAAGGCTGCTATTCGTAACAGAAGGGGGACTGTTCATAACTCTCCATAATTGCTAGTAGGTTTTCAGTTGACATACCAAGCTGTGATGCATTCAGATGTGAATCTTTCAATACTGCATACATCCAAAAGATGTTAAGAGTCATAGGTACTTACTACACAGACACACGCACTTCATTTCCAACCAGTCCATACTAATCATGAATCCGAAATAAATTTTGCCGACCTGCCTGCTCCTGACTCGTTTCCCTTACAAGACCTGATGGTCATGTATTCATCCAAAAATTGAAATTGCACCTGTATCAACCACTTCCTCAGGAATTTCATTATGTGGCCGAACCCATTCTGTGTATAGATTTTGACTCTAAAATCTTTTGTAAATCTCTTTCAGCTTGAAGATATGCCCCCTTGTCATGAAATATCCCTTCCTCGGGACACGTCAACTCCAATTAACCTAATCTCTCTCTTTTTTTTATTCTTCTACGAGGTTTCATGTCACTATGCTACCTGCCAATGTAAAAAAGTCGCAGTCCATGCAGCCATTCTTTTTAACTCAAAGCCTCCATATCCAGAACCATATTAGTAAAACTACTCTGAACACTGTCTATCTTTTTTGAATATATTTCCTATTACTGGGCGACCAAGACTGAAGACAGTACACCAGAAGAAATTTCTCCAATGCCCGGTAAAACTTCAAAAGCTTCTGTACTCAATGGACTGAGCAAAAAGGACAAGGCAGTCAACGACCTTTTTCAACAATTTGTCTATCGGCAATACAAACTTCAAACTACTACTTCAAACTGTTCTCCAAACTACACTTGGCTGCACCATTACTTCTGTACGCCAACCAGTGTTTGACGTACAAAATGCAATTTCTGACATTTATCGAGATGAAACTCCAACTGGCATTTTGCAGCCCTGTGACCTATTTAATATAGATCCCACTGTCATCATCGAAACCCTTCTTCCGAGACTACTATCCCCCTAGTTTCTGTGTCGTCCCTCAGCTTATTAACCACGCCTTCTGTACGCTCCTTCAAACCATATATATAAATAATAAACAAAAGATGACTCATTACCGTTTCCTGTGGTACATTGTTGGCACAGTAATTCAGGCTGAAAAGCCACCCTCCGCCATTACTCTCTGTCTTCTGATGTAAAGAGTCCATTTGACAAGCTCACCCTGAATCCGATGTTTGTATAATGTGCTGATCGCTCTAAAATATTTAAATTTAGTCCACCTAAACAACGTCAACCGTCCTGCCACTGTCAATCCTTTTCGTAACTTCCTCGAAAACATCATTCAAGTTTTTCCTCACATGAAACCACGCTGACTGTCTTTAATCAATTTTGCCCCTCTGAATATACATATATGCTATAAGTATAACGACCTACAACAATTTACCCACAACTGAATCAGAAACTCAGTTTTGTAGCTCCCAAGCTTATGCTTACAATCTTCCTTAAACAAATGTACAACACTCACAATACTGTAGTCATAAGCCATCTGGCCCATTGCTGTAGATAATGCAAAGAATACTGTAAGGAATTTCATAATTTCCTCCCTTAATTCCCACTAATTTCTGGGATACCTTATGTTATGTCTTGGAGTTTTATCAACCTTTATTTTCCCTCGGACTCTTTGAACAACAGCTTTCATTGTGGGCGTGTCATTAATTCTGAGCCTCTCCTGAAGAAGTAAAAGTGGCGTTGTACTTTCATGACTGTAGAATTGACGTGGATGGACCAGGATATATCGTCAGAGATATTTACTTCTGGAAACTTGAAGTTCTCGATGAACTGCAGTGAAGCACCATTGATGCATATATGCGTGTGTCCTCTACCCCGCTTTCTAAATTCGACGATCAACTCCTTCGTTTTGCTGACATTGAGGGAGAAATTTTTATATTTACAACGTGACACGAAGTTGACTATCTCTTTCCTGGCTTTGAACTCGTTGTTGTTTGAGATCCGATGCAGTATGATGGTGTCATCAACAAATAAGGAGTTGTAGCTGATTTTGACTACACACCCGTGAATATATAAGGATCAGAGTAACGGCAGAGCCTGCAGACATGTGGGGCACCAGTGCTGAGCATCATTGTGTAGGAGCTGTTCTCGCCTACCTTTATTGACTGCTGTCTGCAGGACAGGGTATGAATGGTCCATTTGTGGGGTGTTGGGACGGGTATACGTGATTTTTGGAGGTGTGGTGTCGAGTTCGGAGAAAAGGTCAATAATTAAGAATCTGACAGATTTGTCCTTGAGGTCTATATACTCCAGGGATGAGTGTAGGGTAACCGAAATTATGACTGTCGTTGACTTGTTCTGAAGAAATTGAATTGTAGTCAATAAAAGCAATCTGGGAGACTGGAGTTTATGTGTATTATTACTGATCACTAGAAGCACTAGATGATGATAGATTTCACAGATATCAGGCGTTAGTCATAAGGTACATTGCCTGCTTTTTCTATACTACCTTGATTACAGTGGCAATTTTGAAACTAGAAGTAAACTCACAAGATAGCAATGTAATGTCAAAGATGTTTGCAAGCACTCCCACCAATTGGTTCGAGCAGGATCTGAGTGCACAGCCTGGGACTCCATCTGGGTCAGCCATGACCCTTGTCTTTACTTGCAAGGAGGCAAGTTTGCTGTCTGTCGTGGTGCCTTGAGGACAAGTGTATCTGAGGCTATTGGGGTAGCTGACGTCATTTCAATGAATTCGTGATTACACAGTATGGATCTGGAGGAGCACGGCACACCAGGCAGCATCAGAAGAGCAGGAAAGTTGATGTTTCAGGTCGGGACCCTTCTTCAGAATTGGGCAAAGGGGAAGAAAGCTCTGAAATAAATACAGAGAGGAGTGGTGGGCCTGGGAAAGGTAGGTGGGATGGTGACAGGTGAGTGCAGCTTGGTAGTGGGGAGGATTATTCAGTGAGGTGGGAGGAGTGGATAGTTGGGTGAGAAAATGAGCAGGCTGTCTCAATGTCTTAATATAGACATTACGAGTATCAAAATCTCCCCAGCCCCAGCCTTATCCCTTGACCTACCTTCCTTCTCATCCCCGCCTCCTTGTCCTGACACAAACTGTCCATCTTTTCCCACCTATCCACTCCTCCCACTTCACTGCCCAAAATCCACCTCTGCCTACCTGCACTCACCGATCAACTTCCCACCTACCTTCCACAGCCCTATCTCTCCTCTCTTCCTTTTTTTCAGAGGTCCCTTCCCCTCTCCCATTTCTGAAAAAGGGTCCGGAACAGATATGTCAGCTTTCCTGCTCCTCTGACGGTGCCTTTCCTGCTGTGCCCCTTCAGCGCTACACTGTGTTAAATGTGACTCCATCATCAGCAGTTCTGTCTATCATTTCACTGAACCTTTGTTCAAGAAAAAAAAAACTTCTTGGAGAATACTCAGCATTGAAACAATCTTTATTATCACAACATTCCAAGAAGGTTTTCATTGCAGACTGTTTCGAACCGTTTCGAAATTGCTTTAAAGCTAATGTGTGTATTCTCAAATTCGTCGATGCTTAAGAGCAAATTTACTGAGTGCTCAGCTATTTAAAGCTAGCAGGAACTAATAAATTACTTAATTCAACAAATGGATTGATGTTTTATCTGCGTTGTGTTTTAAAAGTAGATAAAACGACAACAATTGCAATAGCAAGGCGTGGGGCTGGATGAACACAGCAGGCCAAGCAGCATCATAGGAGCAGGGAAACTTGACGTTTTGGGCCTAGACCCTTCATCAGAGTTCTCCAGCATCTGCAGTACCTTTTATCTCTGATACAATTGCAATAACAGTTGTCCCTGACTATACTAACAGTCAGGAAAAGACTGCAATGTTTCAATAAGTTTTAGTTGTTGTGTAGAGTTATTTTAACGTACTTGCAGTTCCAACTTTGAATTTTCTTTTTTTTTCTTGTGTGCGTAAATGCAAGGCGGAAGTAAACTAACAGCTTCCTATTTACAAATGAGTAAATATTAATCGTTATAACTGAGAAAAAGGCATTTTTCTCAGATGTTTAGACAAGATTCAAAAAAGGACGGGTGAGAGAAAAATAAGAGTATTTCCTTAGTTTCTACCATTGTTTCAATAAACAAATTTTTGGAATTTTGACTAAGTTTACAAGGTTAAACATGGATGTTGAATTAAAAAAAAAAACTCCTGTGCGTCTTCGTGACTGTGAACTTCTGAAAAAAAAAAAGGAAGAAAACATTCTTCTCTTGATGCAATGAATAATCTATTTGTTTATCTTTTCAATGACGTTACTAAAATATCTTACCTTTTCTGGCACTTGAATATTTGACCGACATTTAATTCTGGTTTAATTTGCCCGGTAGAATTGGCAAAGGTACAGGCAGGTATGGTCACTACAGTTTCAATTTCATTAGACAACTCTGTTACTGCTGCTATGATGTTGAAGATGCCGTTGTAAAACTTATTTTGTTCTTATGGGGACCATTCCTTCATAAAACATTATAAAGAAGCACTCCTTCGCTGAAGACCTCAGTTCGAGACGTCACTTTATTCTACATGTCAAATAATGATGTTAAAGTATTGACGAAGTGAATAAAGATGTTGACAACAAAGTAGATGGAGCATAAGTGTGTGTTTTTTTCTCCATTTAACCAGTCTTTTAGCACACTATTAAGACGAGACGAGCTTCTCTGGGTGTTTCTGGTTTAATTATCAGAAGTGATCTCTGTTCCACGCAAAAAGAAATAGACTGGCCTTTGTTTTCAGTTTATGTATCAATGGGGTTCGACAATTACCTCCCCTGCAACACTTGTTCCAGTCCTTCCCTGGCTCTCAAATTCAACTCTTTCTTCGATAAATCGATGACATATTAAGAACTGCTTCCTTCTCTCAACTGGAATCAGAAATATATATCCGTTTCATTTCCAATTTCCAAACCTATTTCAGGTTGATTTGTTCCATTTCTGACTTACTCCTGACGCACAACAACAATGTCAGAATTTTCTGGGAAATCTCAGCACGTCTGGGTCTGGCAGCATCTATGAAGAAAAACATCAAAATTCATGTAATTGAGTCCAGTTTGCCTTCCTCAGCCCATTTCTCACTTCTGAAGAAGGGTGACTATAACCCAAACTTTAACTGATCATTCTTCACAGATGCTGACAGACCTGCTGAGATTTTAGAGGAAATTCTGTTTTTACTCCTGATTTACAGCATCTGCAGCGTTTCCGATTCTGACTCACGCCTTGCCTTCCACAAAGATCTTCAGTCCCGTACTCTTGAGAGGCTGGACGCCACTATCCATTAGGAAACCACCGAATCCGACAGTCATCTTGACCTTGATTATAAATCCTCTTTCCTAGAAATATTCTATTTCATCTTCTGAATTCCTATGTTTCTATCGGATATGCTCCAATAATGTGAACTTCAAAAATGGAGACACAAAACTGCCCACCTTTTCTCACAGAGAAGGAATCCCCATGACAATGCTTGACAGGGACCTCAGCCGTGCTCAAGCCATCTCACGAAATTCGACCTTCAAACAAACTCTTCCTTCCAAAGCAGCGTTAGGGTCCTCTTCGACCAGACATGTCAATATCATCAGCAATCACATCCAAGTGTCATTAGTTGACATTTCCGCCACTTTCAATTGAAGCCACCGCAAGAGACATACACATCTCCAATCCATTGTGAGCCTTCCGCAAGGTCTGATTCCTCCAAGACACCATATTACACTCATTCTCACGACCCCAAGGCACCTTCCCTTCCAATCACAGTTGTTACATCTGCTTGTTTACTTCTGGTCTCCCAAATATCCAAGGCCACCGTCACAAATTCCAGGTGAAGCACCGATTTACCAGCCCTTCCCTCAATTTGGTCAAATGTACTTGCATTCCATAATTTAGTCTCCTTTACATTGCAGCGACAAAGTGCAGACACGGCGACAACGTCAGAGAACAACAATGTTTTGCCTGCAAAAATAACCCTGAACTTCTGAACACTTACCATTTCAACAACCCATCATGTTCCTACGACAATATATTCATATTGGGCATGCTATATTGCGCCAAAGTGGAAACACAACTATTAAAAATTCAACTTGGAAAACCTGCAGTCTTCTCGATTAAAAATCGAGTTCAACACTTTTCTGGCTGATGCACCTTCTCCATGTGCTTAAACCTGCGCCCACGCACAAAGACTTCTCTTCATTTGGTTCTATGCTATAAACGCCCAATTGTCAGCATTTAATGGTCCTTGTTAGCTTCTATCTATTATCACAGGCTGACGTTTGCCCATTCATTTATCTTCCTAATTTTCTCCCTTTGTCTCTCTCTCCCTTTTTCTCTGCCTCTCTGTGTGTGTGTGTGTGTGTGTGTGTGTGTGTGTGTGTGTGTGTGTGTGTGTGTGAGAGAGAGAGAGTGAGAGAGAGAGAGAGAGAGAGAGAGAGAAAGCTTATTGCAGTGAGGATGCAGGTGTAATTCCATAATTTCAAAGGTTACAATTGATCAAATCACAAAAATACAGTGGACAATGCGGCAGGAAACATATAAATTATTTGAGTTTCTCGGGAGTAGACATCGGAGTAAGGAAACAATGTTGATAAGCCATTACAGCTTTAAGTAAGAACAGATGTGGAGAATTACACAGAGAGAAAGAAACAGTATGACAGAGAGAATGAGAGGCAAAGAGAGAGAGAGAGAGAGGGATATAGCAATTGACCATGATCGAGGCTGATGTGTGTCTGCGAAGACAGATGGAACAACAATAAATGCAAGGTGGGCCTCACTGACGAATTGAAAAATAAGATAAAATTACCACTGTAATTGCGTTCATAGATATCCAGAGAGAAATAGAGCAACAAGTGATGGCAATTAGTCGTGCGTGAACAGACTCTCGGCAAAGTGGCACTGTGATTCTAATGATGAAAAGTTTTTTTTTAAAAAAAATGCCACAGACATGAAGCAAACAAAGGAGATAACCTGAGTTCGGAAAATAAAGAAAAGCAAATATTGTTGATCATGAACGCTGGTATTTATATGTTGTGATTAGGGCACAGAGCGAAATTGGAGCCTTAGGAAAAAAAAAACACAATGCAAGTAAAAAATATACAAAACAATCTTAATAGTATCATATCTAAAGCTGTTGTAATGCCTTGCAAATCAATATAAATAGAAAGAATAGAAATCAATATAAATAGAAAGTGGTATAATTAAATTTTGTCTTTGACAGTGAAACAAGTGAAAGTAAATCTGTGCCTTCTGGAAATTTGAAAGAATAGCAGAAATAGGAGAAAAGTATCAATGTGAAGTTTGAAATAAGTGCCCCTGGTTTCAATTCGTTTACTATTCATAAATACTGCCAGAGTCGTTGAGTTTCACGAGCAAGTTATGTTTTTTTTTCTCGTAATTTCACGTATTTAATATAATGAACAACAATCAACAATCCTTCAGCATGAGTACTAATATTTTACCATTAACATTTCTTAATGACACAGCAAAGGCTTAATATTAATATGATTTAAAATTATTTATAGAACCATTCGTAGGTGAGCGTATGTGAGGAATAAAACATTCATTAATGTATGTTATGCAAATTAATTGTGTTTCGAAAGAAGCAGACAGAAATTGGTAACTTTTCACATTACAACAAAATCAATCATCGTTTATTCTTCGTGGTTAGCGTAGAAAACGTATGTTGATATTGTATGTTCTTCTGCAGATTTGGCAGATTCCAATAAGAGCAGAGAAAAGAAAGAAAATTTCATTTTTAATGTGATTTTTTTACCGATAGAAAGGCCTAACTGTGTTCGCGTGGTTTCGATGTCAAAAAGAGAAGTCTGTGTTGACAAGATAAAAAAAAACATGTAAACACGTTTCTTAATAGCACTCTTCCATAACACAGACAAATAAAATCATAGAGCATTAAGTTAGTTACTCTTTTGGAGTGAAGCAATGATATAATGAACAAACACAGACACACACACAACACACACACGCGCACACACTCACGAACAAACTGGACACTTGAAAGTATTTTTAGAGGTCGTCAGAGAGGGGGGGAGAGAGAGAGAGAGAGCGATAAACCATAGGTGAACCCGATTTCTTTAAAAGTTGCATGTCAAACTAAAGAATAAGAGGAAGTGACATACAGTAAGCGGGAAGAATGAGAGACAGACAGAGAGACGACAAGTGAAATAGCGATTGTGTGAGGAAAACAGGTTTGGAAGGAGAAGAGAATGATATTTGCAGAGTGAGGTAATCTATCTGAACGTTAGTGGGCTACCATTCTTTGCCTCGTGCTTTGAAAAATCAGGTGTGCAATCTATGCAAACCAGAAGAGATGTCAGTTTCAAATACACTTATCTATGCGATTTCTGTCAGCTATCAAAGAGAATTCTCAATTTAAAACAGTATCTATATTGCGTTCATACCTTGCTTTGTTTCCGTTTTATCATGCAGAGCTGAACAACTGCAAAGAAAGTAAGAGCTGTATAAAGTGATGTAAACCGAAGTTAATTCATATTTCAACAGAAAAAAAAAATCACATGGAAATTACCAAGATGTTCGCATTACCGGCTCAATTCTGTATGCAAATGATATTTTTATTTTTTCTTATGGCAGTTTGACAGCAGCTTGTTATAGTAAATGAATTAAGTGAATCATGTACATGAGGTTAGCAGGAACCAGACACAGAGTAAGAATTCTTTTGTACATCATGAAAAAAATTATATTACAATAAAAATAAAAAAGGTTTGAACGAAATGCTCCTAAATAAATGAATTCAGAAATGTATTATTTTTACTTCCCCAAAAAAGTATTACCCATGTTGGCTTTGCTGCCATGTGGATACCTGAATGATTTTTTCATTCTGCTGTAATTTGCCCTGTAGGATTTGCAAAGGAACAAGGAGGTACAGTGATCAATATTTTAATGTTTTCCGCCAGATAGGTTTGTTACTTTATGATGTTGAAGGTGACAGTGACAATTGTTCTGTTCAATAGTTCTCAAGGAACAGGATTTTCTTTAAAAACAATGAGCATTTCATCAATGACGGGACATTGGGTAATCCCTATATGTTATACTGTTGGAAAGAATTCGCTCCATGAGGGAGAGAAGAGCAGTTCTTTTTCAGATAGAAGCAAATCAATTAATAATTCAGTATCCAACTAAATGTGTACAAACAGTGTGGAATTACTTTTCTTTGTGCTAGCAGGGAAGTGGATGGTCAGGTGTAGAATGAAAAACAGAAAGTGCAAGGGGGACAGGAGGAGACAGTGTAATAGTCAGCGAAAGTAACTCAAATAGAAACCAAAAATAAACTGCAGATGTTGGAATCTTCAGTCCTGAAGAAGGTTAATAAACGAAAATTTGACTGCTCCTTTCCTCCAGAATCGACATCGGCTGCTGTGTTCTTTCAGCCTCCTGTTTGTCTAGAAAGTACCTCAAAGACAGGTAGACAGAACGGCAAACAAATACAGAAATGAAAGTGTAATCAGTAAATGTATTGGAGGTGACATTGTTGGACACAACAGATACAGAACTGCATATGTCCGCGCCGTTTGGTCAGATGATGAATTAATACGTCTTTACGCTGATCAACACATGGACGAATAACTGCCATTAGAAAAGAAAATACTTCGATTGATGTTTTCAATACCCATCGCCAACAGTGGCTTGACAGCAGCATAATCCGTCAGAATGATTGCGTGTGACTGTTTAAATCCCTTAGATTGGGTCTGCAGCAATGGGCGATAATATCAAATGGGAAGGATATACTTGTCTGTGACTTTACAAGTCTGCCAGCTGCAGATGCATCTGTCCATGCCAGTAGGAGTAAGACTGAAAACGAAACAGCACTTGCTGAGACGAAGCTTCTGCTTCTCATTGAGAATATCGTTCACCGTGTTTCGTGGTACTATCACTGCGGTAGATCCCAGCTGATCCAACTATTATATGCTTTACATGCGCGAGAAATCATTCCGGCCAACAGCTGCAGCAGAAGTGCATTCATGTACAATTTTAAATCATATAGCCAGGCATAGACTCCCACCTCGCATTCAACAATTATTACCAAGTCAGACATCAACCCTGCTTCATTTAAGAGTTCAGGAATCCATACAAAGACAAGGCATGTAAAAAGGTGAGCTACAAATCCAGTGAGTGTATTAACCAGGAATATTTTCATGCCAAATTATTTTAGTGGCATGTGATAGACGCATATGAGATACAAATCCAGTGAGTGTATTAACCAGGAATATTTTCATGCCAAATCATTTTAGTGGCATGTGATAGACGCAGTTCAGCGACAACAAAGATGAAGACTGAGATGCAAACTCTGCAGTGCTTCCACATTCTGTTGTGAGCAAGAATATGACTCTTTTGAGAATAGTCATTCTGCAATAAAACCATCTGTAATGATGGGCTATCCAAGTACACTCGTGCAAAAGATAAGTCTGAAGCATTATCAACAAACTTCAGCAAAAACGTGTAGACAGTTTGCTTCATCTCTTTCTACACCAGTGTTGCCCAGAATTACAGATATTGGTCTTCAGAAATTCAATTCAGTCGATCTGATATTATAAAATAGGTGTAGATACTGGGTACTGAAATGGTTATGGAAACTTACAACAGGACATTAGTAATGACATACATCAACTCCAGATTATCAGATTACCTGCAATTCGCCGAATGTCACGAGATTTCCATGTCAGCCTTCATCTCCCTGGCCCCACATTCAACACTGGATTATCAAGACATCAAACAAACCATCATCAGACGCCTATTTATTGATTTCAGCTCCAACTTCATCATTATCCTTCCAACAAGACTTATTTCCCAAACATGAAATTTATTATTCTGCTCCTCCTGACTCTGCAACTGGAGCTTCCGCTTTTACACCGGCAGGCCGCAATCAGTAAGTATCGGTGACCACACCTCTTCCTCAGTAATATTAAACAATGTTGCCGCAAAAGCCTCCATCTTCAAGTGCTCACTGTAGACTATACATTCACGAATATGTGGCGAAATTCAGTTCAAACTCTATTTCCAAATTTGCTGATGGAATTATCGTAAGTGGTTTGTTACTCAACCAAGGATGAGTCAGTATACAGAAAAACGATAGATAGCTTAGTTTCAACGTGTAAAGACAGCAATGAATCCCTCAATGCCAGCAAAACGAAGGATCTGATGATCGACTCCAGGAGGAAGATTTGAGAATATGCCTCTCTCTGTACCAATGTTCTGAAGTGGAAATAATCGGGAGCTTCAGTTTCCCAGGCATAAATGTCACCAATGATCTCTCCTGTGAGATCCATATCGACACGATAATGAAGAATGCGCACAAATGCCTCGACTTCCTCATAAACATACATAAACTCGTCATGACCTGAATGAGTCTTCGTATTTTTTGTTTTTGTTACAAATGATGCATAGAAAACATCCTATCCAGTTTGATGAAACCTTTATATGTCAATTGCTCTACCCGAGATGCAAAAATCATTACAGAGAGTTGTGAAGATATCCCAGTTCATAACGAAAAGGAACCTTATTTCCATTAACTGCATCTACCTTTGGCGCTGCTTTGAAAAAGCTGGCAACATAATCAAAGTCTCCTAACACACCGGTAAAACTCTGTTCCGCTCTCTTCCATTGGGCAGAAGGGTCAAACGATTGAAAACAAGAACCAATAGATTTTTAAGGCACACTAAAGGCCAACCCATATGTTAGATTTGACATTTCCTTGCACCTTATTTGTTGCTGCATCATTGTATTTTATATTCTATTCTATTACCCTGAAGTACGTATCTTAGATGTTTGTCTCCTGATCACAGAAAACAGCACTTCTCACTGTATCTCACATTGCCCAGGCATGTCCTGTTCACAAAACAGAAAGCACAGTACAAAACCAAGGCGGCAATTAGCACCCAATCCAATTCAGTTTGCTCTCGATCACCATAAGTTTCGCAATGTGTTATCAACAGTACAATCAAGCTGTGCTTGCTTAGTAATAGTCTGCTCAGTAGCGCTACATTTGTATTCCACCAGGATAAAAACCAAACGAACTGCGGGTGCTGTAAATCCGGAACAAAAACAAAGTTGCTGGAAAAGCTCAGCATGTCTGGCAGCATCTGTGGAGGAGAAAACAGAATTAACGTTTCAGGTCCGGTGACCCTTCCTCAGGAAAGAAGTAATGGCCAGCCTGCGAAGCCCAAGTCACACAACTGAATTAAGAAAACAAATCTTGACAGCCTCAAACTGGAGAAAATTATTTTCTTGAACTCAGGATCTTTGTGCTGGATGTAGTCAACTGTAGATGCAAACAACTTGTTTTTCTTTGAACTATTTACTCTATTTATGTCCTACAGAGCATAACAAGTGCAAAGAAGGTACGTGTAAAACAAAATTAAATTAATTCGAGAAATGAATATTTTATGAACAATGCCAAATCTTCATCACGAATAATCACAAACAGGTCAAAATTTATTCAGGTTATGTTCAACTATATTTATTTACCTTCCAACTTCTATACTGTGACACAATTCTTGTCTGTAGCGGAATAAGCATGTATTGAAAGATGAGCAACAAACTAATCTTTCAGTGATCTTTATAAATGACTTGGATGAGGAAGTGGAAGGGTGGGTTAGTAAGTTTGCCGATGACACGAAGGTTGGTGGCGTTGTGGACAGCATGGGGGCGCTGTTGTAGGTTGCAACGGAGCATTGAAAGAATGCAGAGCTGGGCAAAGAAGAGGCAGTTGGTGTGAAGTGATACATTTTGGAATGTTAAATTTGAATGCAGAATACAAGGTTAATGGCAGGATTGTCGGCAGTGTGGGGGAACAGAGGGATCCTGGGGTCCAGGTCCATAGATCCCTTAAAGCTGCCACCTAATTTGATCGGTTTGTAAAGAAGCGTATGGTATGTTGACTTTCATTGGCAAGTGAATTGAGTTTAAGACCCGTGAGGTTATGCTGCAGGTTTATAAAACTCTGGTTAGACCACGTTTGGAATATTGTGTTCAGTTCTGGTTACCTAATGACAGGAAAGATGTGGACGCTTTCGAGAGAATGAAGAGGAGATTTACCAGGATGCTGCCTGGACTGGAGAGCAGTAGTATAATGTAGGGTATGCACGGTAGATTGATCTTATTAGGATAATAGGTCGGCACAATTTCGTGGGCCCAAGGGCCTGTACTGTGGTGTGCTGTTCTGTGTTCTATGTTTAACGTATCTGTTCGAAACAAAAGAAACACATTGGGCACCAATTTTCTGAAGAAGGGTCGAGGCCCGAAATGTTAGCTTTCCTGCTCCTCTGATGCTGCTTGGCCTGCTGTATTCATCCAACTCTACACCTTGTCATCTCAGATTCTCCAACGTCTGCAGTTCCTATTATCTTGGCTACCAATGCAATTCTTTAAAAAAAGAACAGAGCCGTTTCTCAAGGAAAGATGAATGTTTCGTTCTTATTTTGATGATATTGTTAAATTCCGAAACTGAAATCTTTGCATGTCTTTGCTCAAACTTTGAATTGCGGGCCTACTCAAAAAAAGAACGCATCTTTCAACTCGCAGATCTCGCGAAGCAACAAGCTGGTAAGTTCAGCAACTTTCTACACTTATGCTATCCAATTAAACACCACGACTGCAATATTAGGCGAATGAAGAAGTAGCGCTCAGAGAACTGGTAATTTCCATTATGAATTAAAATCAGTTGTCGTGTGACTTTTGAAATTGTCCACCACAGTCCAACATCGACAGTTCCACATTCAATGATTGGAGCAATGCAATTGATAAATCTGACTTGTGAAGTAACTAATTATTTGCCATCATAAAGAAGCAGTTATTGCTTTGAATATGAATATAATGCAAGATGTCTGCTTAAGTCTTGAAGCAGTCAGAAATGAAGGCATTTCAATACTATGAAAGAAAGCAATTCGTCGTGCAACAAATGACATGATACAAAGTTACAGGGAGAAATATAAATTATTTGAGAATACTAAAATTGAAATTGTTGGAAGAAATGCTATGCAGATGATAGAAGAAATACAAATAAGGACAGATATGGATACTTAAAAGGACAAAGATATAGTAGAGAAAGAGAGATAGAGGTAGAGATAAAGGTAGAGAGTAAGAATAAGAGAGAGCGGAAAGAACAAGAGAGAGATTAACTCCTACCAATATGTTTTTTTGTGGCTAGAATATAAATAAGTACAATTTATATAAATCAGAAGGGATGAACTATTGTTCGAAGAAAACCCTCCACAAAGTGCTTGCCATAACAGAGCATTTTAAATTTATATTTCTAAATCGACTTTGTTCATATCGTTCATAAGAATCCTGAAGGAAGTCAGTATTGTAACGAAAGCATAAATCCATGACATATAAAAATAAGAGTCAGAATCATGGACAAGCATATTTTTTGTGATCGATTTTTGGAATCGATTTCAGCAAAGGTTGATGTATGTTTGTTTCTGTACGATGATATAATACCATTTGTACTTCCAAAGAAATTCAATAAAATCTTATAAGAGCTCGTATGCACTTTCAATTGTGAACAGTTCATCAGATAAACGGGAGCTTACTCGGAAGCAGAGATATAGTTATCACGATGCTGTCTATCACAAGAATTGGATTGTTCTGAAAGGAAAATAAGAAAAAAAAGTTTTTCTTTTAGTGTCTTACAGTTATACAGCAAGGGAATAGACCCTTTCGTTCAACTTGTCTAAAGCACACATTCTCTTCACTTATTTTCAATGAAATTGAATGCTCATGTTTGCTTTGCTGTCTTTTGGATATCCAGGCGCCATTAGAATTGTAGAATATTTTGCTCGCAGTTATTGCGACTGGACAGGTGGTTATGTATAATGTTTTGTATGTATCTTTTCCAATAAATATTTTCTTGCATTTATATTGATACGTTTGGTGCTGACAAATGTCGTTATGGGCATTTTCTGACCAGAAACAGAGCACTCAGAAAGAACATAAGTGTGTTTCATGATCTGATACCACAAATTATAGATGTCAATTCATCCCTTTCGACAAATACAGTATGAAATGTACACATTCAGCATGTAGGACTTTGACAATGAGTTAAATGTAAGATTGATGCAGGAAGAAACATTTACTCATCACGAACAAGAAAAATACAGTTCAATGAAAATTGGATGTAATCGCCTTCAAAATTAGATACACAATTCTTCGTATCTAAAGAGAATGGGAGCTCTGTATACATAACATTTCTGCTAGATCGAGCGAGAAGATGAGAATGAGAGACGCACAGATAGATGGATAGATAGATAGATAGATGGATAGATAGATAGATAGATAGATAGATAGATAGATAGATAGATAGATAGATAGATAGATAGATAGACAGACAGATAGATAGATAGATAGACGGATGGATAGACAGATGGATGGATAGACAGATAAATGGATAGATAGATAGATAAATAGATCGATCGATAGATAGATAGATAGATAGGTAGATACTCATGTAGGTACATACATAAATACATCGATCGAGACAGATGAGAAGGATGTCCACATGACTGACAGCAAGCATGATACGAATTATATTGCGAGCAGAACATAGAACATAGAACATTACAGCGCAGTATAGGCCTTTTGGCCCTCGATGTTGCGCCAACCTGTAAAACCAATCTGAAGCCCATCTAACCTACACTATTCCATTATCATCCATATGTTTATCCAAAGACCATTTAAATGCCCTTAAAGTTGGCAACGTACAGTAACGGATAAATAATAAAAATAAAAGAAATCAAAGAAGGAAAGACTGACAGCTTTAAAAAAAAGACTCTAAGTGGCCCTAACAAGTAAACATCTATTGGCGTCAGACTCGAGTGATGAAGGGAGAATCATGTCTGTAAAAAGATTTAATAGTTAGAGGACAGTCTGCTGGGCAAAATGTCAATGAGATACTAAGAAGTTAAAACAAAACAAAAAAGTGGCCAATATTAGAGTGAATTACATGTATATATCAGGACATTGTTTCAAAAAAAAAAAAAGAATAGTCTGCGAGCCTGTAGTTATGTAGACAAACCAGAGCCTATCCTGGATCCCAGCGTGTATCCAACCGGTTCTTTTTAGATTCTAGTAATTGTAATTAAGAGAAGCCTCAAGGACAACAACTTGCTTAAATATGAACGTTTATTAAATAATAATAAATTATTTTAATGGAAATAACAATAAATGGAAGAGGAAAAACAAAGTGCACGTCCCTCTACCCTCCAGGGACCCCTCAATCAATGTCTGCTTTGGAAACTCGGTTTCGTTGCTAGCACTGTTCATGATTCCGAGCTGAGATGAAGTCCAGCAGCAGCAACTGCAGAGCCAGCAGTATGTTGGGAAAAAACAAAACTCTCTATGTTTCTGTCTCTGTCTCTCTCTTTTTCCCTTTCTCACCCTCTCTCGCTCGCTGTCTCTGACTCTCTCAGACAGAATGACAAACAACCACGGCAGAAAACAACGGATGAAACAGACAAAACTGTTTTCTGACAGACAACACACGATGGTTAAACAAGTCTGGTTGTCATCTTCGACGCACAAAGGAATTTTCACAGGATTCATCCAAGAAAATGCAGCTTCTTCCGGATTATTCGAATCTTTCAGAGCCTATTTTCCCATTCTGTACAGTCTATTTTGTCATGCAACTGTCGAATATCATTATCAGATTTCAGTATTTCGGCCCATCTTATTCATCCCCCCCCGATAACATTTGACAGCTCCTGTTACAATTGCAAATGCAGACGCAATTCAGCAGTAGATGCACAAGAACGTGGAATAACAGTATGTAATCTGCACCAAAAAAAAGCTGAAATGAAAGTAACTATCATCAATACGAATAAAATAACAATAGTGTGAAACTTCAAATTAACAATCGCAGTGACCTTTGTGTATCGAACCTTAAATACACCATCTCTGAAGCGAGATCAATGCTATAATTGAACAAACAAGTCGTGCTTCCTGATTGAGGTGACCGGAATATCGTCTGCAATTTTTCTTTTTCATTTGATCTATTTAAATAATTTGCTCTAAAATCGATTATATTCCAGATTCAGGTTCCTTAATTTGTGCTTTTTTTTTCAATTCCCTTTCCACACACTCCTACTGCACCTCTGTCTTTTCTCAAACATTTCTTCTACATAGACTAACACCCGACGACATTACTATTTCACCAACTGGTTTAGTTATATAAATGTTCGGATGGGGTATTTGCACGTCATTCGATAGGCCCTTTCACTCAGTTCACCACACTCCTCCCAGGATCCGTGCTCTTTCATTATACGTCATCAAGAGAAAGCCATCAATTTTTTGCTCTCAACTAGACTTCCTTTTTACTACTGAAATATGTTAACCTCATTTGTTGCTTGAAGCCATTTTTTTCTTTGTCATCTGCAACCAGTCTCCACTCTGCATTACTTTGATTCATCCAAATTTGCAATTTAACTATTACCATCATATCTGATTCTGGAGATCTGTAGAGATTTGACAGAGCATGTAACATTATCTTATAACATATTAAAACAGAAGTCAAACATTTCCTTTTGATTCAAGCACAAGGTACTCTGTTCTTTCTTGAAGATGACAGAACTTTTTCTGAAGTTACTTGACAAATCTCTGTGTAAATTTGCCCAAATTCAATATTTTGTTTGCTCCTTTAAATTTACTATTTTTATACATTGAACGAACGAAATTCTCAATCTATGTACTGTGTCATTTTCCAGAATCACTTCCAATTTATAACTAACTATTGCAATTAAATGTTTTAGTATATCAGGGCACGTGAGTCTTAATTTTTGTTTTTGCCATGGAACCTTAAGAGTACCCAGGTGCAATGGTTTAAAAATGCCTGACGCTCACTATAACTGATATCTCCACAGTACTTCCCCAAAAGTGAAATGTGTCATTAATGAATTGCTTGACTGTTCGACAGTACTCTATCTATCGCTATATTGCAATGTTAAAATTCAGCAAACAGGTTCAATCTTCAGTGTCTCTAATTCCGAAAGAAAAATTGGAAAGAACATCCATCTGTTGCGCTGTCAAGCGGAATGATATAATTAATATTACTCTATTGCGGATTCAAAAGGGGCTGAGGTGTAAACTGCTTTACATGATTTTGTCATCCATCTCTCCTCCTCCTTGAGGAGGGAAAATCCCACCATTGTTAGGAATTTTGAAACAACCGACCCTCGTCACTCTTAAGGATATCATGAAAAAAATGTATTCAGACTCATATATCCTGGTATCCTGAAACAATTAAATAGAATAGTTACCTGAAAAATTAAATTGATTCTGTAAATAGGTAAAGTGTATACATTCACAGTAACAATAGTTCAAAGGATATTAACAATGAGTCAATCTTATCGTCCCGAGTTAAAGATTCACTCAGATGTCAAAATAATTTTGGGAAGCTCATTCTGACCAGATAATCAAATTTCAAACGTGGTAATGTCTGGAATTAAAATTTACCAAATTTCAGAGACAACACGGAGCTGGTTCCAGATGTAAATGTCTATCAAACTTTACAAACCGAATCTTTGAATTATCATATCACAAAGTTTGGCTTTAGAAAATCACTGATGATTTCAAAAAAGCTTATTATATTAAACATACATGCGCCACACAGATACAGGTACACAATACACTTTCAAGCTGCCAGACATTCCCAAAATGATAACCAAAACTTCAAAGTATACCCGGATCTCGATGTCCACAGAACTAAAAGAAACAAGTTGCTCATGGTGACGTTTACCAATCGAAAAACAAAGGTGCATTCAAAACAGACCACAAAAATATAACCTTCTGCAAGGTTCTGAGCAGTTTCACAGCGAAGAAACCTAGTTTACAGTGCTCTTTTTTTTTTTACCCTGTTATAACTGTCTCCCATCATTTCGGGGGTCTTGAGAGCAAGGGTTTAGGCCCGAATAGTCAAGTTTTCCTGCTCCTATGATGCTGTTTGACCTGCTGTGTTCATCCAGCCCCATGCTTGTTATCTCTTGAGAGCAAGCCGTACTGGTGCGAGACTGAATTGTTTCTGACAATGAATTTCACGCATCCTCTATATACACAACTGGTTTGGTGGTGAACTTCTCAGTTTTGGAAAATCTGGAGGAGGAGCGGAAGGAGAATGAACAACATAAAATGGCTGATTGTCGTGATTGAGAATATTCCCTTATATCCTCTAACTCTTTTGATACTGAATAAGTTGTCTGTTTCAAGAATGTAATTCCACTGGGTGATCTAATTGACGCCAAAAGTGCAGGGTGATCACTCTCCAGAGCAGTAAATTAATCTGTTTTTAAGGTTACAATTTATGACTATATCAGGAATCTTTCTCAGCCGTTGTTTGCTTAGCTCTGATTAGATAGCTTCCTTTCGAAAACTGTGTAAGCACTGATCTTTCTGTACCTGCTTCTGGATGATGGATTACAATTTCTTGACAGACACGTTGGAATTCGGCTTGCTATTGAAACAACCTATGAGAAAGGAAGTTAAAAGATCTGATATGTGTGACGGATGTTGTTTTCGTAACAGGAGAGAACACAAAAAATGTTGCAGGCAAGTTTGAGGCACATAAGTTACTTTAGATGCAACGGTCTTGCTTCAGAGCAGTAACATGACTTTTAAAAGAATCTGAAGGTACAATTGAAATTACATTGATTGCATATATTACAGATACATTAACTGACTGAGCACATGGGGCACTGGGAATTACGACTTCCTTCACAAAAGGTGATGCATTTTGCTTTGTGAAATCTATCTATTTACGTGGGACTTTGCCTGTTAGCAGGAAAGGCATAACATCTGTAATGAATGAATTCTGAATTGAAACAGGTTTGGCTTCCTTAAGTATTATCATATTTTCAACATTTTCTGTGTTGGAGTGAGTTGCAAACCCTGTCTTATGTTTCTTTTCCTTTCCTTCCTACATGTTAGCTTAGATCTCTCTTTCACCTTACTTTTTGGATAAAAGTGCGCTCTCCACATATTTCACATTGCACCCGTAGGTAGTATGTCTACCTTATGTCTCTATTGCTGCATTCAGTAACCCCAAGAGCATTTCCTTGATGGTTATCCTTTGTTTCACTTTGAATCCATCCCATCCCCAACTTGTTTTCCCTCTTTGTCGCTTGCTTTGGTGTACCAAACACTTGACTTACCAGCTTCTACATCTTCTAACCGTACTAACAGCAAACACAGTTGTCCAACGGTAACAGGCATGGGGCTGAATGAACACAGCAGGTCAAGTAGCATCATAGGAGCAGGAAAACTTGACGTTTCGGGCTTAAACCCTTCATCAGAAATGGGGAAGGGGAAGAGGGTTCTGAAATAAATAGGGAGACAGGGGGAGGCGTATAGAGGATGGATAGATGAGAGGATAGGTGGAGAAGAGGCAGACAAGTCGAAGAGGTGGGGATGGAGTCAGTAAAGGTGAGTGTAGGTAGGGGGGTAGGGAGGAGATAGGTCAGTCCAGGGAGGACGGACAGGTCAAGGGGGCGGGATGATGTTAGTAGATAGGAGATGGAGGTGTGGCTTGAGGTGAGAGGAAAAACAGGTTAGGGAGGTGGAGATGAGTTGGGCTGGTTTTGGGATGCGGTTGGGGGAGGGGAGATTTGAAGCTTGTGAAATCCACATAGATGCCATTGGGCTGCAGGGTACCCAAACTGAATATGATTTGCTGTACCTGCAGCCTTCGGGTGGCATCACTGTGGCATTGTAGGAGGCCCAGGATGGACATGTCATCTGAGGAATGGGAGGGGGAGTTGAAATGGTTCGCGACTGGGAGGTGCAGTTGTTTGTTGCGAACTGAGCGCAGGTGTTCTGCAGAAGCGATCCCCAAGCCTCCGCTTGGTTTCCCCGATGTAGAGGAAGCCACAACGGATACAGCGGATGCAGTATATCACATTGGCAGATGTGCAGGTCAACATCTGCCTGATGTGGAAAGTCATCTTGGGTCCTGGGATTGTGGTGAGGGAGGAGGTGTGGGGCCAGGTGTAGCACTTCCTGCGGTTACAAGGAAAAGTGCCGGGTGTGGTGGGGCTGGAGGGAACATTGCAGCCCAATGGCATCAATGTGGATTTCACAAGCTTCAAAATCTCCCCTCCCCCAACCGCATCCCAAAACCAGCCCAGCTCATCTCCACCTCCCTAACCTGTTTTTCCTCTCACGTCAAGCCACACCTCCATCTCCTATCTACTAACATCATCCCGCCCCCTTGACCTGTCCGTCCTCCCTGGACTGACCTATCTCCTCCCTACCCCGCTACCTACACTCACCTTTACTGACTCCATCCCCGGCTCTTCGACTTGTCTGCTTCCTCTCCACCTGTCCTCTCCTCTATCCATCCTCTATCCGCCTCCCCCGGTCTCCCTATTTATTTCAGAACCCTCTTCCCCTCCCCCATTTATGATGAAGGGTTTAGGCCCGAAACGTCATGTTTTCCTGCTCCTATCATGCTGCTTGACCTGCTGTCTTCATCCAGCCCCATGCTTGTTATCTCGGATTCTCCAACATCTGCAGTACCTTTTATCTCTGATACAGTTGTCCCACGGCCTGCGTCTAAACTGGCCCTAATCCCTCTCACAAGCCATCTCTCATTTAGCTTTACATTAGTCGACTTCACATTAGCTGGGTCCTCATTCTGGCTGTTAAAGATCCTGATCTGGACCCTTAAACTGTAGAGAATACATCCCTGCATGCATAGCCAAATGTCTCAAACATTCTCTACCCATTTTTCAACATCACGTCTCTCATTTTTCAATATCTATCCCATTTTTCAATATCACGTTCCCAGTATTTGATTCCTACTTTTAGTGACAGTGCATTCCACAACGACCCAGTTTGTCCTATGTTTCTAAAGACACTACTCACATGTGGACCAACACTTATTGCTCCCAGATTCCCTCTTTCTATGACACTTCGCACACTATTGGCGACACCTTCTCTCCAATACCTGCATCGACTAAGTGGGACGATTTACTCCGACTTCTGATTTAAACGTGGACTGAAATCCTTCAATTTGGACTGAGATTAATCTCTCACTATTTGTGAATGCTGTGCTTCCTGTCCTCGTACCTGTGTTGCTTATTTGTTATTCGGGGTCATGTTATTCGCCCTTTTTCTGAGGATGACTCCAGAGGTGTAGCATCCCTTCTCCGCCTAATCATTCAGATTCTGAAACAGATGAACACCAAATGTCCTCATCCCAATGGCCTGTGTCCAATTACAAGATTAATCGCACACTGTCTTTGACTGGATCAACTTTCAAATAGCGCTGGTTTGCACTTTTTTTGTGTTGTATTGTCGCCATAAGACATACTCTCTGATTCGGTTTCACCTCTGCCTTCTCAACTCTCTCTGGAGCAGTCTTAACTGCTTCTGTTCGGATAATGCTGCTCTACTGTCATCAATGTGACTTCAGGCTGCCTGTTTCTGGCCTGGCACTCTTTTAAATCCTTACGTTTAGAGTTCATAGTTTTTAACAATATCCATCCGACTTGGGGTACACTGCCCTTGTAACTGGAGTAGGCTGCATCCCGCAAGCACTAGTCTATGGCAGCCTCTATGAATAACCCTTTATTCACTCCTTTTCAAATTATGACCATCCCACGGTATTGCTGGGTATAATTGTGCTAACAAATTAGCTACATACCCGAAGCCAGACCCTGCCTTATTCCGTCCTGGAATACAGATGGTCTCCATCAGGTTGTCTTTCCCTCCTGTTAAATATTTTATCAAGTCCCATCCTCGCCGCCAAATTGTCTTAGCTCACAGCCTGTGTGCAAGCAGATCCTTTCTGATTCTCGTAAATATAATTAGAATAAGGTTCAAGAACAGCAAGTTGCTTAAAATTGAATGTTTATTAAGTAATAATAAATAATTATAAATCAATGACAATACATTGAAGAGAAAAAGGGGAAAAAATGAAGCAAGAAGTCTCATATCCCTCTGTCCTTCGTTGACCCCTCGATTCATGGCTGATTTGGAGGCTCAGGTTCTTTCCTAGCATTGTTACTGATTCCGAGTTGAAGCAACAGAGGTAGTGGCAGAAGCAATTTGGAACAAAAGGCTTTCTGTCATTCAGTATCATAAACAACCAATACAGAACACAACAGATACAATAAACAAAACAGCTGGCTGGTACCGAAAATAAACAATTGCAGGTGCGCTCTTCGGCTCTGAAAGGACTGTTCACAGGATTCATTCAAGGTAATGCAGCTTGTTAAGTATTATTCAAAACTTTTCCAAACCATTTTCCCATCCTGTACAATTTATGTTCTCATGTAGCTTTAGAATTATTTAAACTTCGAAAGTTTATTAACTTTTAGCTGTAGTGCTCATTCTATAAGGAGCCCTGGAGCTTTGGATTGCATTTAGCAAACAAGTTTTATAGCCAATACGCAGAACGACGTACAGATAAATAGCTTCAAATAATAGTTCACACGATTGGTGTGCCCTCCTTCTCAAAAGAAATGCAAACATTATGAGTAGGGTATCTAAATACTTGTTTTGATATTGAACATAACAAAAAACTGTGCACGCAGGAAATCTGAAATAAAATCACAAAATTGTTGCAGAATATCAGCAATGTGGAAGCCTGAAAAAGAGTTATTGATGCTAAATCTACGTCTTCTCCAGAACAGCAACCAGGCTTGCTCTGTTTCTCCAATAATTTCCTTCTTTTATTCATTTGACACGTTCAATATAATGAAGAGTTATCGATACGCCCATGCAAATTAATGCAACATTTTTCTATTCATTTTTTAAGGCAATAAAAATGAAAAATACGGGTTTGTTCAATGGTTCTTCGTAGATGAGCGATAATGGGGGGAAGCATGGATTCATGCATAGAGATAAAAGAAAATAATAATGTTAATAAGGAAACATCCACAAAATAATTGCCGAGATAGCAGAAACTGCATCAGTAAAATAATACTTGTTTACATGCTCTGATTTCAGCAAGTTATTTCTGAAAGAGAGGAAGTACGAAGACAGATTTAATAGTTAGTTCTTTGTTCATTATAGCTACTAGAGTTTTAGCAAAATGTGTTTTATTGCCGTTGATACACTTCGTGTAGCGTCCCTTACGTTCTGCATTGTTCTGTACAAGTGGCATAGGAGTAATCTCGCATCAACAGGCAAAAATAAAAGGAAATCTCAAGTTATTCTTACGTATAAGTGTTCGAGAGAAACACCACTCTGTTCACGCAGGTGCAAAGGATTCCCTCCTGTTAGGGTGGCATTAAGCGAAATTTGCGCTAACAATCATGCAGCACAAACAAGTAAACATCCACATCAATATAAAATTTAATAAAAGCAGAAGCTTTTCAGACTGATCGCCCATATCACATCTAAGAAATTCACATTTTCCTCTCCTCAGACAGACAGAGAGAAAGTGATTGAGTCTATAGATGGGAAGAGAGGGAGAAAGTGGGAGAGAGAGATAGTCACAGAGAGAGACAGAGGGAGAGGGGGAGAGAATGAAGGGGAGAGTTGGAATCAGCGAAGACGACATCCAGAGAGATGAACCATGAAGTTTAATACGAATCAACTACTAATAGTTTGAATTTTTTGTCATCAAACTGCAGGCATGCAAATTATACGAGTCAGAAGGGATTACTTTTTGCAATACACTCTGTTCTGAAATTTCTCTCATCCATCAAAGAGTATTCTAAACCTGCTTTACAGTTCCTATCACGTTCATACCTTTTGTTCGTACTTTCAATTGCAGACCTGAAGAAGTGCAAAGAAAGTAAGTGCTGTTCAAATGACATGACATGCAAACAAAATTAACATTTCGTCAGCAATGGCTACATGATACTGAAAAGGTTTCATTAATGATTGGGCCGAGACTGTGTATGTATGTCAGTTTAGGCTTTCCTTATCCGAGGTTAATGGAAGGGTTTTGTTCATAAGTTGCATCCCATATGTGGGTTCACCAGGAAGCAGAGATACTGCACATTTTTTTTGTGAGAGTCTTGATGATTGCATACTTTGAAGAAAATGAGAAAGAATACGCTCTTCTGTGGATGCACCTAACAGTCTATTCGTTTTCCTTTTCTAGAAAATTGCCAACTTGTGTCTTTTCTGGCATTTCAATATTTGTACGACAGTTCAATTCTGGTCTATTTTGCCCTGCAGCATTTGAGAAGGAACAGGAAGGTATGATCATTAACATTTCAATGTCTTCAGATGACTGTGCTAGTGCTATTAAGATGGTGAAATGCTGCTGAGAAAATGAGTTTGTTCTTCGGAAGACCATCCATTCAGCAACAACGAAAAAGGAAGCATTCCATAGCCATAACCACAGATACAGACATCAGCTTTTCTGCATTTCAAAGAACAAAAATAAAATGTCTACAAAGTGGATAAAGATACTGGCAATGAATTTTAAAGAGCGTAGATACAGGAAGAAAAGTTGATATTCAGCTGTAAATTAAAACACAGTTGTAATGAAATCATGTGTAATACGTTTAATAAATCAATGTACTACTTTTTGTAAACAAATCATGCAAACATTTGTATGCTTGTGTGGGAGGTCATGTGCAGGAGTTCACAGCGAGCGAGAGAAAAACAGCAGGAGAGACAAAGAGCGAAGGAGAATGGAGGCAAAATGATACACTACAACAGATAATGAAAGGCAAACAGGCAGAACAACAAACAGAGACAGAGATGAATTAATGATCGGTTCATGCCACGGCGAGGGGATACTTGAACAAAACGCATTCTGCTCTATATATTTCGGCATCGTGAGTTCGACATACAAATCAGTATTTATTCAAGTTGAACAACACTTGGAGGAACCAATGAGGAAGGGAAGGGATGAAAAAAACGTACTCACGGTTCACGGTATCAACTTCTAATATCAAAAATAGCTTGGCTGCAGTGGTTGAGATGTAGCTGGTCGAATGCTATAGGACATATTGGATAAACTGGTTTTGTGGAACGGGTTGAGGGAAACAATAAGTTGTGGACAAAAACAAACTGCCATTTTGTTACCAATTCATCGGCAGCAGATATATCTGTTGTTGACAGGACTTGTAACAGTGAACACTCCACGGTATTTCTCGCAACCAAGCCCTGCCTTCACGTGGACAATGTTTTCCATCGTACTATTCGGCGCACTCCCTATGCTAAATATGACAGACAGCGAGAAGATCAAACAACTCAAAACTGAGCATGCATGAGGCCCTCTAGACCATAAGCAGCAACAGAAGACAATTACAATCTACAATCTCTTGGCCTGACGTATCCACGCCACAACGGTTCCCATTAACCCAGGTGATCAAACCTATATAAATGGAGTGTGTAAAACTGAATGACAGGAGCAATGTCAGACATAACTACAAAATGATCTGTTAATCTGGCAAAACTACAAAACAACACTACTTGCATGCTAAAAGCATAAGCAACAAATAATACATGAAATGAAGTGTTCTCACGACTGACTGATGACATCCAAGCTCTGTAGTGTTTCCACATACCGTCGTGATTTGTTGTGGAAAATTAAACAACTTACTGGAGGAGGAGATTTCCCAAACCTACCCAACCTCAGTAGTGGAACATAGAATATTTTCAGTGCGAAAATAAGGCTGAATATTTCGCAGTAGTCTTCAGCCCCCATGGCGGAGTGGATGATCCACCTTGGCTTCTCCATTGTACTCCGCATCACAGGTACCCTAGAACACAGGAAATTGCATTTAAGATACAGGCACTGGATATTGCAAAACCTGGGACACATGACAACACAGCAATGATAGGTCTTAAGGCATGTTCTCCAGAGCTTACTAGTCCCTCAGCCAAGTTGCTACAGTACAGTCACAGCTCTTGTGTTTCGGCTCAATGTGAAAAATTGCCCAGGAATTTCTTAAACATGAAAAGGTGGCGAAATCAAATTCATTAATTCCTGCCTATGCTTTATTATCGTTAAAGTGAAGGAAGGTGTCATCAGAAAGATTTCAAGCAGCAACTGCTCAAGAACAAATTGTGCAAAAAAACCCAGTTTCGATTAGAGCAGGGCCTCTCCGCTCATGCCATAGTTACACTTTTTGTTCAAATATGGACAAAAAAGCAACTGAATTCTAGATATATGAGGAGAGTGACAGCCCTTGAAACCAAGTCTTCATTCAATGGAGTATGGTTTCAAGGAACTGAGCAAAACTAGGAATGGATATGGGAGGGTAACCTTTCGGCAGATTGAAGTTACATCGGTACATTGAAAGATGGCAATATTTGATGAAAGTCAAACATCTCAGGTACAGGCTATCATTAGATGTCTCAGAGTATGTACATCGATCTGGCAATCTCCCAAATCACCAATGAACTCCCTTGCATGAGAAGGTCAAAACTGAGAATGTTTGAGGAAATTACGTAATATTCAGCGCAATTCTTGACATCATAGACTGAAGCAGTCCATGTTCAAATACTACAAGATTCAAACAGTGTCCAGGCAAGAGCTGATAAGCAGCAAGGAACGTTTGTGCCACACAAATCGAAGGCAATGAATATCTTCAAAAAGAGATAATCTAAACATCACCTTTTCCATTCAACGAAGTTGCGAAGCCTGCATATCCCCCTGTCAACATTGGGATACAAAAGAAAGGGAATGGACTCGGCTCACAAAAGCAAAAAGAGGTCAGAGTCAAAGAGTTCTGCTGCGAATAAGTCATCAGCTGACTTCCAAAAGACCGTTGATCATTGACAAGGCACAAGTCAGGAGCGTGGTAGAATGTTGTCCATTGTGCCAAGAAATTGCATTACCTGTAACAACTGAAGTGGACTCCAATGTTTCAAGAAGACCATTCATCACCTGTTCCTGAATGGCAAAAAAGGTACAGATAGTATATGAGAGACAGCCAGCGTCGCCAATTTCACACGTGTGAATAAAGTCAATAAATCTTGAGAGTCGTAAGGCAGGGAAAATTTGAATTACTTAATTCAGCACTAATCTGATTGAAATAGTTAACTGATTATGCAAACAAAAAAAAAACTAAGTCTGCCTTTTGTAAATGAGAGCATACTCAAAAATGTATGCAGTACTTGAAGAATTTGCAAGGGGACAAGCTGGGAAGGTCACGAAAACAAAACAAAAAAAAGTGCTTATTCCAATAGACACAGACACTACGATGATTTGTGCATTGCTGCTAATGAAACAGTAATGCATTACATTTATAAACTGTTGACACGTGCTCTGATCAGAATCTGTCATGAACTTGGACATCAAAATCATCAATGATGTCCAGTGAAGACTTGCTCGATTCAGAAATTAGGGGCACTTCTATACTTTCAACAAAAAAGCAGAAACGACACGAGACAATGTGAAAGAGAGAATATAGTTTATATTGCAAAATTCAAGTTGAAATTGATTAATGAAGAAATAAATACAAATCAGGACACAGGTCAAGAGTAAGATAAAGACAGATTTTTATCATGGAGAGAGGGAGAAAGAAAGAAAGAGAGAGAGAGAAAGTGACAAACAGAGAGCAACAGTGAAGAAAATGTAGGAAAGTAAATTAAACCGAATTCTGCTGTTATTATGCATGTTGTGGTTTGCAAATTATTATCTACAGTTTACGCAAATTAGAATCAATGTTTGATTTATAAATATTTTTTGCAAAAAAAAAGTTGAGTGTTGTTCACTTAGACTGCCACAATATTAAGTTTCCTCAGTCTACACTACTTGAATGCTATATACTGATATTATTATTTTCTTTTATGCAGACCTGAAGCAAGCCAAAGAACGTGAGAACAATGAAACAATAGAACCATGAAACATAAAAGCAAGAACGTGAATCAATATTTTGCCGATTATCGACAAGATAATTGCAAAGAATAATAAACGCTTCTTGTTCTGATATAATACAATTACTTCTTTTTAAAAAGATGTTTCATCGAAATTTATAAGCACTTGATTACACTTTCAACGTGAACTTTTAATTATGAAACGTTGGCGTGCGGATTGGGAGGAGGTGTCTTAACCAGATAGCAGATACAATGTATTCATCATGCACTTTGTCTCAAGAATTGGATTGCATGAAAAGAATGTATGAGAAACAATAATTATTCAATTGACACATTTTTTTTTCGTTTATTTTCCAATAACATTGATTATTCGTCTTGGATTTGCTGCCTTCTGAATATTGGTGCGACAATTTATTTCCAGTTTTCTTTGTACTGCAGAACTTGCAAACGAAGAGGCAGGTACGAACAACGAAATTATAATGTCAGACGACGAGTATTTTCATGCCTTTATGATGAAAAAGTTGTTGCTGACGAACTGACCTATGGACTTATTTTTTTTCCCTTACGAGCAGTGGATATTAAAAAAAGAAAGGGCATTCCATCCCAGACGCCAAAATAGAGTTGATTCTCTTCGAAAATGAACAGCGGTACATTTTATTAAGGGGGATATAATTTGAAACAATCACATAAATGGAAATCACTTGCAGGAAGGAATACTTACACTTATCTAGAAATAGAAATTCAGTTATTTTAAATGACGAGTCATTCACTTCAGAATTAGATGTGAAGCATGACGTGGTAGACTTTTTGGGAATAGGTTTGTGTGTCATATTTACAGATAGAGAGAGAGAGAGGGAGAGCGGGCGAAACTGAGTGCTTGACTGTGAGTAAGGATGCTGTAGCACTACCTGTCTAGGTCAATTCTTGTTTTATTTTTAATTTATATATTTTGTCTTACAGGCTATGAAAAGTGCAAAGAAGGTGAAGGTTGCGTCAATTTCTGCAATGAGAATTCAATATTTAATTCGTCCAAATGAAAGAAACATAGTTGAGTCAATATTCGAGATAATATGTACTACAGATGCTGGAGAATCCGAGATAACAAGGTGTGGAGCTAGATGAACACAGCAGGCCAAGCAGCATCATAGGAGCAGGAAAGCTTGACGTTTCGAGCCTAGATCCTTCATCAGAAATCACAGGGTCTAGGCCCGAAACGTCAAGCTTTCCTGCTCCTATGATGCTGCTTGGCCTGTTGTGTTCATCCAGCTCCACACCGAGTCAATATTCATTGAAGTTATGTTTCCTAAAGTAATACATCGAGCATATTCTTTTATATGTTCTGAAGAGGAACCACAGTACCAAAAGCTTTAAAAAAAGACTCACGCTTTCTCGCCTCTGGTACTGCAGACCTGCAAACTTTGTCCTTTCAATTTTGTTTCTTTTTTGCTATTCTCCCTCTTCAATCAGTTGAAATCAATTAGTACCTGCAAGGAAACTTCTGGTAAACAATGATCCATACATAAAAGATACTCCCGGTGCTTGCAGAAAGCAGCCTAGAGAACCAATTCCACTTTGGAATGTACTTTATCACTGAATCGTTAATATTGGTAAGACGCACTAAAATGAAGTGGTTGGATTCTCAACTTGAGTTCATTTCCGGTCTTGGCTAATACCTGGATAGGTAGAGTTCTCATTCAATAATATTCTGTTTCACCTTGCAGACCTTGTAAAGCAACAAGGCTGTAAGGATAGTAATATTTTAATTAACAATGGTATTTAGTTGGGACATCGGCCCGATTACACCTGAGAAAATGTTTGTGAACTGCCTTCTTCAAGCGCTGCAGTCTATATGCTGTCTGCTGACTCACAATGCTGTTATGGAGTGAGTTCTAGAATTTTAACCCAGCAACAGAGAAGGAACGTTTCAAAGACTATGAGTAGTTTGCAGCCAAGCTCACAAGTGGTGATATCCCAATGTGTCTGCTGCCCTAATGCTTCTGGAGAGACAGGCTCGTATTTTTGGAGATTGTCTAAGAAGCTTGATTAAATTTCTTCACTGACTTCTGCAAATGGGACAGACTGCTACTAATGAGCATCTGTGTTGGGGAGAATGGATTACTGTGCAGGTGATACCAATGAAGCATGTTGCTTTGTGCTGGATGTTGTCAAGTTGTTTGACGGTCTTTACTGGAGGTGTAACACTTCCAGTAAATTGGGAACAATTCCATCACACCTACCATTGCGGCATTTTAGAGAGGAAATAGGCTTTTTGCAGGCAGGGAGTGTGTCACTGGCTATTTCATTCGTAGCCTTTAAGCTGATCTTGCAAACGTTTTACTTATGTGGCGAGTTCATGTCAGCTTCTGATCAATTGTAACCACAAGTAAGTTGTTTTTGATGGAAACACTTTTGAATGCCAAGGGGTGATAATTTACAGAGCCTCTCATTTGAGCTTGTCACGAAGGAGAATTTCAGAAGAGTAAAAGGCACACTTGCCAATTGTCAGCCCAAGACTGAACATTGTCCAGATCTTGTTGCAATTCAATATGAGCTGATTCAGCATCCAGAGATCTGTGAAATGTTCTGAATGTTGTGCAAACATTGTGCAGTTTCCCTTCTTCTGACGTATGTTGGATGGAAGGTCATTGATTCAGCAGCTGAAGAAGGTTGGGCATAAGGTTGGGACTGACGAACTTCAGTAGGCATGAGTGACCATCTTCCTATCTGTCAGATATGAACTCAAAAAAGCAGAGGATTTGCTCTTGTTTTGAATCCTGATGCTGCAAGGCTCATTGTTGCCATAATCCACTTGATAAAGGGCTGTATCTGCCACCAAAACTCTTGACCTACGCTGTTATGATCATGCTTGATGTAAGCTTCTCATAAAGTTATGAGATGACTGGCACTGGCAGAACTCTAAAAGGGCACGGACGAGCAATTTGTTGCTAATCATATGCATAATGGTATCACAGTTGATGACACCATCCATAACTTTTTTTGATGATTGGCAATGCACTGATGGCACAGCTTTTGGTTGGTTTGAATTATCCTGCATTTGTGTTTTGTACAAGATATGCCTGAACATTTTTCTTTTCGTTGTCCGGTAGTTGTCCATGTTGCCGAGGCTACTTAGTAACGTTGATAGAATCATGCAATTTCTCGAGCAGATATGGTGAGTTCTATCACCATAATTTTGTCATCCCCATAGACTTTGCAGTTTACAATGCATGCAACCGTTTCTTGATTTCAAGTGGAGAGAATGGAATTTCCTAAAGCGTAACATCTGACAAGCTATGCTTTTCCACAGGATTCATATCTGATTCCAGCTCTAGGCATTTCTAGCTGAATTTTATGCTAAATAGTCTGTCCTTAACTATGACACTGATATTCTGGGCACATCCATCATTGAGGATAGAGGTTTTTGTGAAGCCTGATCTTTCAGTCAGTTGCTTAGTTGTTCAACATCATTCACAACTGGATGTGACACAATTTCCAAGCTAAATCTGTTTCGCCAGTTTAAGGAACGCTCTATACCTCTGACTATCACTTTCTGCTTAAGCTCTAATGTGCACACATAGTCCTATTTGCAATTTTCACAAAGTTGTAACATCATTATTAGGTCTTAATTTGATATTCCTGAATATTTTCCTGTGCTCTCCATTGAACCAGATTGGATACGTTCGCTTGGTTAAATGGGGACATGTCAGCCATGAGGTTGCAGATTGATTTGGAGCACCTTTGACGTTGACGGCCTACAATGGCTCATTAATTCCAAATCATTACTTACCAGATCTATTCGAAGACTGTCCTAATACAGAAAATGATAGGGCCACACATTTCATTGACAGTATTACCTTCGTGATTGTGTGAAATTTTTCCCTCAAGGACTGTGTGAATATCAGTCTTACTAATACAGGCATGGGCCATTGCACCTGCTGAAGGCAGATTGTTGAGAATGAAATTAAGCATGTGATTTTTTTTTTCAATGTTTCAATCACCTAATGTCGCAAACACATTTTAGCAGCTACTTCCTTTAGAAACATACCAACTCGAGCAAAGGTGATACTGCAGAGTCCCGGTTGTATCACAGATGGAAGTCCCAGAATCCACAATATATTTTGCACCATGGCCACCCTCTGTTATCCCTCCAACTGCTGTTCCATTCATGGAAGTACTGAATAATCAGCCAAGGAAGGTGGTAAATAATAATCAGCAGGCGGTTTCCATTTCCACGATTGACATCAGTCCATGAATATTCATGGCCTCTAGGGTCAATTTTGAGATATCCCTGGGCAGGTCTATTCGATTTGTGCTGCCAGTGGGACATTAGGCATCCAGGAATGAAAATGGCGGTATCTGAGATATTACCTGTAAGGTATGTTTCAGTAATTATAACTGTGGTGACTGTGGCATGCACAGCCTGTGATTCAGAACTCCCAATTTTAGCATTATCTCTTGGAACATAGTATGGACTTGTTGACAGATTTGTCAGGGCTGTCTTTAGCATTTGTTCCCAGTACCTAGTCAATGCCAGTTTGTCTGACCAGCTTTATTTCATTTCTGAGAATTTGTGGCAAAATATACAAATGAATGATTTGTTATCCCATTGCAATGTGCACTGAGCAGTCACCCACATTGTTATGGACCTGAGGTTACATGTAGATGAAGCCAGGTTAGGCCACTTGGGCGTGGGAAATTTTGTTCACTGGAGGCCATTAGTCAATCAGATGTCCTTTTTGTTCCACTGACTACTGATAATGGTTTCATGGTTATACTTAACATTTGTTTCTATTCCAAAAATTTATTAAATTATATTTCCACCATCTGCTGTGGTGCGATACTGCCAAGCTCTCCTGAACATTAGCTGAGTTTACATCTCAACGTTTGAGGAAGAATTCCACTCGACCTACACTAAGTTATATGTACATTGCCAAAATGCTGATGTTACCAGCATTTCTAACGATAAACTTTTGAGAGAGGAAGACAGGATCTAAGTACGAAACGACCAAACAGAGATGTTTCATGACAACGTGTAAAAACGATAAATTTTGCTAACTGTCTGTAAATTCAGAATTTATAACATACAAAATCACAGAAATTCCAAAATTAGTAAGCTATACATACATTAGAAATGAATTCTGATGTTTCCTCAGGTGTCATAAAGATCCTGTGTGCCCAAGGAAGATCTCATAGACTTTTGTTTTAAATACACAGACGTACGTGTTGCCATGAAACATTGTGCAATGCGGAATGATTCATTTTCATGCCGAATTCAGGATGTTAAATTTCAATGCCGTAGGCTCGTGCTATTCTGACAAACAATATGACCATGATTTGTATCAATATGTTTCAAGATGTGGTCGTTCAATGAAACATCTGAAGAATGTCTTTCGCTGGATTCTGAAGTATGTATGAATGAAAATCCAACCACTCATCTGGATTTTAATCGTTTGTTCCTTAATCAAATTAATTAAGCTTCTAAAACTTGTAAGGTCGATTCTATGCTGACTTAAAGTGTGAAAGTCTGAATACTCTTCCAAAGTAGCATAGTTGCTGTCACCTTGTCTGAACGTTATTTTCTCCAGTTGTCTACAGCTATATTAAAACATTAAGGTCGGGAGACAGAGAAAAGAACAATCTAAGATGAACTGACAACATTTGTGGAAGGAGAAGCAGTGGTATTGTTTCGAGTCTAATAACAGTGATTGAGCAATTTGAAAAATAAATGCTTTCACGATTTCTCTCAGCAATATAGCTCCCGGAGCTGCTGATTACCTTCAGCATTTGTTTCCTTTTCTTTAGATGCGAAGCAAGTAAATGCCTTTGATTTAATTTAACCATCCAGCCTCTCTCGCAAAGTGTAGCTGTATTCTAATTTCATATCCTGTTATAAAGAAACACGTCACGTTTCCTTCTCACTGCTTCTAAGTGCATGGATGATGAAAAGCTCAGTGTTGTAAACTTCAGATCAATTTCGATTTGATTTGATAATTTCACATGCATTTGTCATGTCTACTCAAACAGTAAAAAATAGTGTTTTGCATGACAGGCAAACAAATCATAACTTAGGTGAGTATGCCAGGGGAATAGAATACAGAACATAGTATTGTCGCTACAGAGAAAGCTTCAGCCTAATTTAGGAACAGTCCACTCATAAGCCTGATAACAGCAAGAAAAAAGTAACTGTTCTTGTATCAGTAGGTACGTGTTTGTGATAATTTACTCCTTCTCTCCGATGGAAGAAAATATAATCATTTTGGGAAGGGTCTTAAATTATGTTCACTTTATATCCAAGGGCAGTGAGAAATGTACACAGAATCAATGGAAGGGTGGCGTAACTTTGAATGAAATTGGTAGCGTTTAATACTCTCTGTAATTGCTTGTGTGCTGAATCAGAGCAGTTTACATACCAAGCTGTGATACATCCAACTGGGATGCTTTCTATGGTGCATCTATACATAAATGTTAAGAGGTATAGAATCATAGAGTCATACAGATCAAAAACAGACCGTACCGTACAAACAGCCCATGCCAAACTTAATCACGAACTAACCTAGTGCCACATGCCTGCTCCTGGCACATATCCATTCAAACACTTCGTGATCATGCATCTATCCATTTGTATTTCAAACATTATAGTTGTAACTGCTTCTGCCACTTCGTTAGGATGTTCATTTCACATGCGAACCCTACTTGTGTGAAGATTTTGCCTCTAATGTCTTTTTTAATATCTGTCTCAGGTTGAGAACGTGCCCTCTCTTCTGAAACATCCCATCCTATAGGAAAGTGACGTATCATTAGCCCTATTTATTCCCCTAATTACTTTAATAGCTTACTTGAGGTCGTCTCTCAAAATCCTATGCTCCAGTGGAAAATAATGCCCAAGACTATTCAGCCATCCTTATTTAATTTAATGCAAATCTTCCATTTCTGGCAATATCTCATTAAGTTTCTTCCAAACTCTGTCTAGTTTTTGTAATATCTCCCCGAGAATTGGGCGACCAGAATTTTAGACGGAATTACAGAAGAGGTCTCACCATGTCGTATACAACCTCAGCATGTCTTCTCAGCTCCTGTAGTCAAAAGACTGAGCAATGAAGGCAAGCGTGCAAAATGCCTTTTCCACCACCCAGTCAATATGTGATGCAAACTCAAAAGAATTGTGTACCTTCATTTCTAGGTCCATGTGCTCTCCAACGTGAAGCATGGCCCTACCATTTATTGCATAAGCCAAATCCTGTTTTTATGGCACCAAAATGCAACATCTGGTATTTAAAAGTGGCACGGTGATACAGTGTTTCGAACTGCTGCCTCCCAGAACCAGGGACAAGGCTTTGATTCTACCCGCGGGCGACTGTCTGTGTGAAGTTTGAATGTTCTCCCTTTGTCTGCATAGGTTTCCTCCCACAGTCCAAAGATGTGCAGTTGTTTGGCCATGCTAAATTGCCCGTAGTGTTCAGGGAAGTGCACGTTAGGTGTGTAATAGGGGGATAGGTCTTGGTGTGATGCTCTGAGGTTCAGTGTGGACTTGTTGGGCTGAATGGCCTGTTTCCACACTGTACGGATTCTGTGATTTTATCCAAACTGAACTCCATCTGTTATTTTTCAGCCCTTTGACCCATTTGATCACGATCACTTTGTATAATTGAAAACATTCTTCAACCTCTAATATGCCACCGATTTGAATAGTCCCTGAACTTATTAACCACACCTTTTATATCATCATTTGAAACATTTGTATAAATGATAACCAAAAGGGATACAGAACGGCTTCATGTGTATCACTGCTGGTCACAAGTCTTCAGTCTAAAAAGAAACACTTCATAACGACTTTCTGTCTTCTGATGTGAAACCAATTATATATCGAATTGGCCAGCACACCCTGAATCCCATGTGAGCTATATATTGCAATTAGTCTAGCATGCAGATCCTTCTCAAAAATTTCAATAAAATCCAAGTAAACAGCGTCTTCTGCCTCTGCCACCATCAATATTTTAATATTGTCATCAAAAAACTCATTAAAGATTGTGAGGCATGGTTTTCCATGAAAAAAACCATGTTGGCTATCCCTAATCAAATTTTGCCTCTGTAGGTGTCCATGTATTTTATATTTATAATGAACTACAATAAGTTACCTACAACTGAATTGGAATCACAGTTCCATAGTGTCCTGGTTTCTCATCACAAACTTCCTTCAACAAAGGTGCAACATGAACAACTCTCCAGCCATCAGGAAACTCACCTATATTTATAGATAAGGCAAACATTTCTGCAAGGGGTCTTATAATTTTTTCCATTATTTCTCACAACTTATATCTATTCCCAGAGAGTTACTCACAGTTATAATCTTTAAGACCTCCCAAACCACATCTTAATTTGTCGGCATGTCAAATTTTCTTAGCTTTATGATGTAGTAGAGGCGGTGATGTGTTTTGATGACTGTAGAGTCGAAGTGAATGCACCATGATTGATAGTTGGTCATATTTACTTCGATGAACTTGAAGTTCTGAAGTAACTACACTGAAACACCATTGATGTTGATATGGATGTGTCCTCCACTCGATGATCAGTCGATACTCAGCTCCTTCGTTTTGCTGATGTCAAAGGAGAGATTATTGTGTTTATCTGTCTAATGTGTGTTGTTTACCTCCTTCCTGTCCTCTAACTCGTCGGTGTTTGAGATATGACACAACATGATGCTGTCAACAGCAAATTTATAAATGGAGTTTGAGCTGAATTTGGCCACACAGTTATCAATATATGAGAAGAATAGTAAGGGCAGAGCTCGCAGTCCTGTGGGGCACCTTAGTAGAGCATTGTTGTGGAGGAGGTTTTGTTGTTTATCTTTACCGACTGCTGTCTGCAGAAATTGGCAGCGACTGTTCAATTGTGTTGGGAGGTTTTCTTTGTGGGGAGGTGGTGGTGTAGTGGTGAGAAGAGCGAAGGTTGGATATGCATTTTGTTGGAATTGTAGTGCTGGAGTCAAAGGAAAAGTCAATACGTAGGAGCCTGATAGAATTGTTCTTGACATCTGGATTTTCAAGGGATGAGTATACAGAAACGGAAATGATACCTGTCATTGATCTATTGTGATGCAAACTAGTTGTATTTAGTCAAGGCAGTTTGGGACACTGGTTCTAACGTATGTTATTACCAATCTCTCGATGCACTTGATGACGACAGATGTCACAGCCAGCAGGTGGCAGTCATAAGGTACGTTGCCTGCTTTTTCTTTGTCACCTTGATGACAGTTATCTTCTTGAAGCGAGGGGAAACCTCACATCATCGGAAGGAAATGTCAAGGACATTTACAAGTCCTTCTACCAACTGGTGCGTGCAGGATCTGAATGTATATCCTGGGAGTCAATTTAGGCCAGATCCTTTCTTAGTGTTTACTCGCAAGAAGGCCAATTTGATGTCTGCAGTGGTGCCATGAGTACAGGTGCACCAGAGGCTAATGCGGCATTTGGCACGATTTCACTGAACGTCTGTTCAAAACGAACATAAGGTGCATTGAGCTTAGCAGGAGGGATGCATTGTGCCATTGACTCTACTTGACTTAGCTTTGCAGACAATTGTGCCGTTAGGTCTTGCCACAATCGATGTCAGCTTATGTGGTATAGACACTCACTGCAAAACAGAGCAAAATTGAGATGGTTACATCCGATGTCGCCCCATCAATGGTTTCAAAAATCAGCATGAAAATTGTCCAAGTTTGGAACAACTTATTATCACAAAATTCCAAAAGGTTTTTAATTGCTGATTGTGTTTATTCTGTTTTTTAATTGTTTTAAAGCTTTTATGCTGCGTTATTAAATGTGTTGATTATTAAGAACAAATATATCAAATGCCCTCACCAATTAAGTTTAGAAGTACTAATCATTTGCTTAATATAACAAATGGCTTGATGTTTTCCTTACGTTGTGTTTTAAAATTTTGAGAAAGTTAAAGCAACTAGAATAGCAACAGTTTGGCTGTTGTAACTGTCAGCAAAAGACACTAACGTTTCTCTAAGGTTTGTGTTGTTATTCTGTAAATCATTATCGCAAACTTCCAGTTCCATTTTTGTGTTTTCAATGTTTCTTGTGTAAGTACATGCCTAACGGAAAATGGCTGCTTCTTATTTACATCTAAGTATATATAAATCGTTATAAAGGAGAAGAAAAAGCCCTTTTCTCTGATGTTTATGCAAGAAGTAAAAGGAGGGTGGTGAAAGAAAAGTAATATTATTTCTACAGTTTGCGAAAAAAAGTGTTTACAAGTTTGACTACGTTTGCAAGACAACATATGGAGTTTCAATTTAAACGAAACACACTGTGTATCAATTCTCTTGTGCGTCTTGATGATTGAGTACATTGAATCAAATGTGAAAAATATGTTCATCTCTTGCTGCACTGAATGCTGTATTCGTTTATGTTTTCAATAACATTGCTAATGCGTTTGGATACCTGAGTGACAGTTTAATTCTCGTCTATTTTGCCCTACAGCACTTCTGAATGAACAGGCAGGTATGGTCATTTACATTTCGGTGTCTTCAAACAACGATGCGAGTATTGTTGTGATGTTAATCATGCGGCTGAGAAACTAAGTTTCTTCTTACGAGGACCGTGCATACAGAAAATAAAAGGAAAGTTTCGATTGCTTAATACCTCCTCTCGAGTTGTCAATTTCTTCTACATATAAAAGAAAAAAAATTAAATGTGCCTACGAAGTGCTTAAAGATTGAGTATAATTGATTTTGTTTCATTTAACCACTCCATTAATAAATTATAAAGATGAGGCGATGATGTTTCATTTTTATTTATTTGAGGTAGTCTGTATTCCCACCATTAACAGATTGGGAGTAGTTGTGTCAGTGTATATATTACAGGGGTTCGACTTTCCCTTCTCTGTAACACTTGTTCCAGTCTTTTCTCCAGCCCCCACCCACAACATTTTATCCAATATGCCAGTGATATAACCAGAATTGCTTCCTTCTCTCATCTGGAGTTAGTAAGGCTTAATTGTTTCATTTCAAATTCCGAACCTCTTTCACCTTCATTTGCCCCCTCTCTGACTCACTCCTTCCCTTTCTCAAAACCTTTGTTTCCATAATTAATAAAAGGCGGGACACCACTATCCACTGTGAAACAAACGACTCCCACAGTCACCTTGAACTTGATTGTACATCCTGCTACCTCGAAAGACTATTCCATCTTCCGATTTCCTCCATCTCTGTTGCATATGTTCCAATCATGTAAATTCAACAAGGTGGCCAAAAACTGTCCAACTTTTCCCCCAACAGAGGATTCCCTGCCACCAAGCCTGACAGGGCACTCAGCCATGTCCAAGCCATGTCCTACATTTCAACCCTCAAACATTTTTCCCCACCACAACAATGATAGTTTTTTTTTTTGTCGATACATGTCAACGTCACCAACAACGACATCCAAAATGTCATCAGCTGCAATTCACACCGCATTCAGCGGAAAACCATCTGGAGACACACATAAACTTGCAATCCGTTGCCCGCCTTCCCCAAAGTACATTTCTTGCAAAACACTATATTGCACTCATTACCCCGCGCCACCCCACACCAGGCAATTTATCTTGCAATCGCAGATATTACATTTGTTTGTTTAATTCTTATCTCATCAATATCCAAGGCGACAGCACAACTTCCATTCGAATGACCGATTCACTAGCACGTCTTACAATCTAGTCGAATGTATTTGCAGTTCATCATTTGGGCTCCTCTAGATTGCAATTATGAAGTGAATACTCGTTGACCAGTTGAGAGAAAGGCGATGCTCTTTCCCTAAAAAATAATCCTGAGATTCTGCTCACTTGTCATTTAAACTCACCACCATGCTCGCACGTCAAAATCTTTATATTGGGCGTGCGGTAGTGCTCCAGGGTGGAAGCACAACTCTTACTTTCCCATAGGGAACCATGTAGTCTTGTGGATTTAATATAGAGTGGATCAATTTTATGACTAGTGCACCTTCTCCGTTGAACTTACCCACATGCCCACGCACAAATAATTCTCATCTCTTGATTTTCTGCCAATAAGCTAGCAAATCAGCTGCCATCCATTATCCCAGTTTGATGTTTTCCATTAATTTCTCTGCTGAACTCTGTCTCTCTCTCTCTCTCTTTCTGTCTCAATTTCGTTCCCTCCTCCGTCTCTCTCTCTCTCTCTCTCTATCTCTCCCCCCTCCTGCCTCAAATCTTTTTCCTGTTAGGGTTCAAGCACACTTCAATAATTTCAATGATTAAACTTGATCAGATTATGAAAGAGCTAGGAGAATGTGGCAGGGATAAAATATAAATTAATTGTGCTGCATGGGAGTAGAAATTGGAGTGTGGAAGTAATATACATAACTCAATACAGTTTTAAGTAAGAACAGATGTGGAGAATAAAACAGGGAGACAAAAACAGCATAAGACAGAGAAAATGAGAGAGAGAGAGATGTGTATCATTTTTGAGATGTTTGTCGGTGAGCACCGAGACAATGAAAGAATAACAGCAAAGCAGGCTTGAGTGACGAATTTTAAAAAAAGGAAAACAAGTGCAAGTCATTTCATTGAGATCCAAAGATAAATAGAGGACCAAGTGACAGCAATTGTCCTCGACAGATCTATTCATACGTGTACGGATTCTCAGGCAAGGTGGTACTGTGATTCGACGAAAGATAAGTGTAAAAAAAAGACAACAGCTGTGAAAGTGAAACAAAGAGCTAACTGAAGTTCATAACGTAAGGAAAAACAAATGTTGATAGTTATCAAGGTTGACAGATGGTCTGATAAATACGGAGAGCACAATACAAATTGGAGCCTTGGAGTTTTGATTGACAATCAGTAAAAAAAGACAGCATATTGCAAAATTCACACAACAAACCCAATGCACAATATTTGGCTCTGTTGTCATGCCCTACATTAACTTGAATTGAAAGAAATTGAGTGGTATTATTGAATTACGTAGTAGACACGAAAAGAAATGAAATCCTTTGCATTCTGGATGTGTGGAAGAAAAAACAAACAAAAAAATACCTTCTAGAGAAACTCAGCAATGTGAAGTTTGAAATAAGTGTCACTGGACTCATGTTGTTAACTATACATAAATGCTGCCAGTTTGGTTGCGTTTTTCCAGGAAGTTCTGTTTTTATTCATTTGAAATGTTCAATATAATGAACGATGATCAACAGTCCTTCAAATGGTTAACAATATTTTACCATTAATATTTCTTAACGACACAAAACATTCTTGATATTAATATGACATGACATTATTCATTGCAGGATTAAAATTCGTAGATGAACAGATATGAGAAAGAATGCGTCCATTCATGTCTGCTATGTAAATTATTAGCGGTTAGAAAGAAGCATATTCAAATTGGTAACTATTTGCACCACCGCAAAATCAATTGTTAGCTATTCCTTCTGGATAGCAGAGAAAACATATACTGATATTATATGTTCTGCTGCAGATCTAGCGAAGAAACAATCTGACAATAACAGACAATAGGACGAAAATTTTATTTGTTTCATGTGTCTTTACCGATTAAACATCTAACTCGCTTAACGTGGATAGAATGTTTTTTTTCCAGTCATGATGGTACGGAGAGAAGACGATTTTGACAATATAAGGGAGCATGCAATCACGTTCAATCTTTTTTTTTTTAAAAAGTATTATTCCATAACAAAGGCAAATCAAATCATATATCATTAATTTATTTAGTCTTTGGAGGTGATACTTTGATCTAATGTAAACACAGAGAGACACGCACACATAAACGAACATTTCAAAGCATTTGCAGAGTTCAACAGAAACAGACAAAGAGAGAGATAGAGAAAACTGTAATGATAAACCGAATGCTTCACCGGGTGCATGACAAACTAAAGAATGAGAGAAGCAGTGAGATGACAAGACAGAGAGAGAGTGAGAAAGTGCGAGAAAGAGAGCTGCAAGTACACAGGGTGAATAGTATCAGAGTGGGAGGAAGCACCTGAACACATGTCTGTTACCATTGTGCACCTTGTGCTAAGAAGTGGCATGTATGCAGTTTATGCACAGCAGAAGTGATGCATGCTTCAAATATACTCATCCATGAAATTTCTGTCAACTATCACAGAGTATTCTCAGCTTAAGATATTATATTTTTCGCTTTTATATTTTTTCCCTTCCTTATTTCATACAGAACGGAAGAACTGCAAAGAAAGTAAGTGCTGCAAAAAATGACGCAGAAATAAGTCAACTCATATTTCAATAGCAATAATCAAGTGAATTTTGTTCAAGATGTATGCATGGTCGGCTCAATACTGTGTGTGAATGGCAATTTTGTGTTTGTTTTTAATGGAAGTGTGACAGCAGCTTATTTCAGTAAATGAATTAACTGAATTATATACCCGAATCTAACAGAGACAAGGTACAGAGTGCCAATTCTATTATACGTCACGAGGAAAGTACACTACAAAAAAGTCACAAAATAAAAACACTTCAATGAATGCACTGGACATTGCATGCTTCTTTCTATGCCACCCCTCCCCATAAATAAAATTATTACATATGTTGATCTTGCTGCCATTCCGACACCTGAGTGACATTTTGATTCTGGTCCAATTTAACCTGCAGCATTTGCAAAGGAACAGGCAGGTAAGCTTATTAGTATTTTAATGTTATCCGACAAACAGGTTAGTTCCATTATGGTGTTGAAGGTGATACTGAGAAAATGCTCTTTGAAATTCCTCTCAGGAGACCAAGGCTTTCCTTTGAAAAGAACATTTCATTGCCTAATTGGTTAATTCACATATATTACACTAGAGAAAGTCATAGGCTCCACGATGGAGAGAAAAACATTTTTTTAAGGCAGAAACAATCCACTTAAGAATTCAGTGGTGCCCAACTATGTATGTACATAAATTGTGGAAATATGTTTTTGTGCCTGTAGGAAGGTGAATAGCTCGCTGTACAGCGAGAGAGAGAATGGGTAAGTGAGAAAGAACGAGTCAATGCAATAGGCAGTGAAAAAGAGAAAGACAGAACAATAAACAGAGACAGAAATGAAAGTGTAATCAGTCGATGTGCTGGCAAAGGTATAGTTGGACGCAGGACATTCTGGAATGCTTGTTTCTGCATCATTTGAATTTTTGATGAATCAGTACTCCATCGTGTTCAGCAACACGTGGAGGAAACACTGACAGTAGGAAGATATACTCTAGTTGAGGATTACAATGGCCACAACCAGCAGTGGATGACAGAAATACAACTGTTCGAGTTAGTTGTGTGTGAAAGCATAAGTCTCGTAGGCTGGGTTCACAACAAGTAGTGATAAAATCCAGTGTGAAAGGCAGACTTGACGGCACTGATAACAGTCTGCCTGCTGCAAATGCTTCTATTCATGTGCTTATCAAGAAGAGTTCCCTATTTTAATTTCATTAACAGGATGAGGGCATCGCTGGTAAGCAACATTTACTGTCCACCCCTAATTTCCCAGAGGTCAGTTTGGAGTCAACCACATTGCTGTTGGTAACATGACGGCCAGACAAGGTCAGGATGGCAGTTTCTTTCCCTAAAGGATTTTAGTAAATTTGTTGTTTTGTTTTTTTTTTTCCCTGACAATTGACAATGGATTCGCAGTTGCCATTAGATTGTTAATTCTGGATATTTTTATTGAATTGAAATTCCCTCATCGGCCATTTGAACCCGGGTCCGCAAAGCCTTACTTAGTTTTCTGAATTAACAGTCAAGCGAAAATGCCACTAGGCCATCGCCTCCCCTTTCATCTACACATTGAGCATACCATCCATTGTGTTCTGTCCCACTATCGCCGTGGTCACTGTGACACATTACAGCAGATCTAGCAACTCAACACCAGGCTTCCAAGAGGAGCTTTGCACCAACAACTGCAGTAGATGTGTACTCTTGTACAATTTTCAAACTTAGCATCTAGCGTACAACCACACACCCAACCTTCTACACCCCGCCTCCCCTTTAACAATTAATATCAAGTCAGTGATCAATTTTGCTTCATTAGATAGTTCAAAAAGTCATGCCAGGATCAGGCATATGTAAAAATGAGCTGCCACCCAAACTGGTGAACCTACCAAAGAGAAGTACTTCATGCCAAATGCTATTAGGGGCATCTAAAAGATGCAGTTCGGTCATCCACCAAATAAAGAATGAGCTCCAAGCTCTGCAATCCTCCCAAATTCAGTTGTGAATACTTAAATGACTAATTGGAGAAGAAATCGTCCACGAAAAAGCTATCTGCAATGATGGACCAGCCAAGCACAATATGTAAACGATATGTCTGAAGCATTTACAGCACACTTTATCAAAATGTGCATGCAGAGTGATTCATCTTGATCTACTCCAGTGGTGCACAGCATTTCGTATATTCCACCTCACTCAATTAGATTCGCTCTACCTAATACTGCAAAATACTGATAGAAATTGTACACTTAAAATGCTTTGGACACTGACAACTTCCTGGCAGAAGTACTGATTTTTTTTTTAAAAGAAACGTGCAGCTCACACAGCCAAGCTGTTCTTTAATTACTATCTAAACGAGTGCGTGCTTTAATAGTGGCAGCAAGTGGATCTGACATGATCGTTATGCTGTGCTTCAAGAAGTCAGCAGTGGCATTCATTAAGTCCAGCTTCCCATATTAGCTTGATCCGTTGCAATTCACCAATAATCACAAGAGGTCCATGGCAGCCGTCATCTCCCTGGCCAGACCCTCAAGACTAAATTATCTGGATAACAAGCAAACCTTCATCAGACGCCTATTTATACATGAACACTTGCCGCTGATTTAAGAAGGCAGACAATATAATCCATAACCCCTCTTATCCTAGATAAAAGGTACTGCAGATGCTGGAGAATCCGAGATAACAAGCATGGGGCTGGATGAACACAGCAGGTCAAGCAGCATCATAGGAGCAGAAAAACTTGACGTTTCGGGCCTAAACCCTTCATCAGAAATGGGGGAGGGGAAGAGGGTTATGAAATAAATAGGGAGAGAGGGGGAGGCGGATAGAGGATGGACAGAGGAGAGGATAGGTGGAGAGGAGGCAGACAAGTCGAAGAGGCGGGGATGGAGTCAGTAAAGGAGAGTGTAGGTAGGGGGTGGGGAGGAGATAGGTCAGTCCAGGGAGGACGGACAGGTCAAGGGGGCGGGATGATGTTAGTAGATAGGAGATGTGGGTGTGGCTTGAGGTGAGAGGAAAAACAGGTTAGGGAGGTGGAGATGAGCTGGGCTGGTTTTGGGATGCGGTTGGGGGAGGGGAGATTTTGAAGCTTGTGAAATCCACATTGATGCCATTGGGCTGCAGGGTTCCCAGGCTGAATATGATTTGCTGTTCCTGCAGCCTTCGGGTGGCATCACTGTGGCATTGTAGGAGGCCGAGAATGGATGTGTCATCTGAGGAATGGGAGGGGTAGTTGAAATGGTTTGCGACTGGGAGGTGCAGTTGTTTGTTGCGAACTGAGCGCAGGTGTTCTGCAAAGCGATCCCCAAGCCTCCACTTGGTTTCCCCAATGTAGAGGAAGCCACAACGGGTACAGCGGATGCAGTATACCTCATTGGCAGATGTGCAGGTGAACATCGTCCTGATGTGGAAAGTCTTCTTGGTGCCTGGGATTGAGGTGAGGGAGGAGGTGTGGGGCCAGGTGTAGCACTTCCTGCGGTTACAAGGAAAAGTGCCGGGTGTGGTGGGGCTGGAGTGGAGTGTGGAGCGGACAAGGGAGTCGCGGAGGGGGTGGTCCCTCCGGAAGGCAAATAAGGGTTGGGAGGGAAAAATGTCTTTGGTGGTGAGGTCTGATTGCAGATGGCGGAAGTGTCGGAAAATGATGCGTTGGATCCGAAGATTGGTGGGGTGGTATGTGAGGATGAGGGGGATTCTTTTTTGGTTGTTATTGCGGGGATGGGGCGTGAAGGATGTGTTCCGGGAAATGCGGGAGACAGGGTCGAGGGCGTTCTCGACCACTGTGCGGGGGAAGTTGCGGTCCTTGAAGAATGAGGACTTTTGAGATGTATCTTGTCCTCTTATCCCTCTTATCCTGGTTATATTCTTTCCCACAGTATTCTATCAGGTGGAAGGTACAAAAGTTTGAAAACATGTACAAACAATTTTAAGAACAACCTCTTCCCCGCTGTTATCAGACATATGAACGGACCTCCCATACATTAGATTTGATACTTTTCCACACATGCTGTATACCTGCAACATCATATTCCACATCATACCCTATTACCCTTATGTACATAAATGAGATTTTTGTCTTGTTAGCACTGAAAAGAATACTTTTCACTGTTTATCACATTACCCAGAGAAGTCACGTTCAAAAAATAATAACACAAAACAAATTATTAACACCCAAATCTCATTCAGTCTTCTCTCGATTATCATAAGTTTTGGAATGTATAATTGACTGTGCAATCAAGTTGCGCATGCTGTGTAATAAGCTGCTCAAGTTAAGCTTTATTTCACCAGGTAAATCAAAAAATGAACAAACCAGTTTAATTCTTGAGGTCGATGAGACTGAGAAATCTTGACATGACGTTCGCATTCGATCGAATGTGATATGAAGTACGTCTCATGAGACAAAACCTCCTATGGTTCGAGTCATACCTGGAAAAGATATGACAGTTGTGGTTGTTATAAAACAGTCATCTCAGCTCCAAGGGAACTTTCTACAGTCGCCAAGGGAGTTTCCTTCGTTTTGCAATCTTAATCTGTTTTATCAGTGAATTTACCTGCATATTAATGTCAGAAGAAGGGCTGGTCGTTGATAATTGATCAATGTTCAGATCCAGTCTGAAGCATCCTGCATTCAGATATAACAAAAACTTGACATTATCCAGATTTGGGTATACAAGTCGCAAGTAACATTCACTCCTCACTAATTCCACGAAATGCTTATCTGTTAGATTTCATCCGCCATGGAATATCCAACTAGCAACATTGTTATTACATTGATCCGAAGATTGCCACATAAACTCAGTTACTACAAGAGTAAGTTATAGTCTGGGAACACAGCAGCAAGTACCATCCCATCTGACTCACCGAAGCTTGTCTGTAATTTACAAAAGCCCAAGAAAGGTGCATGTTGGAACATTTATCACTTGGTTTGGCCGCATAAAACTTCAACAATATTCAAAATGTTTGAAACAATCCACGACAAAGGAGCCACTTGATCAGCACCAATTCCACGAGCAACCATTCCTGTGATTGGTTCGCTCATTGAGCTTGTCTATTCGTTCGCAGACGTTTTATTACCCTGCTGGACACCATCATCAGTGCATCCTCTGAGGAAAAGCTGCCCTGTTTTACCGTTGGGAATTTAAACTTTATCGTCTGTTGGTTTTGATTTGGTACCTGGGACTTCGATGTCGTGGCCATTTTGGAGACATAGAAAGAGCAGTGACAGGAATGTTATTGCAGGTTCCAGGGTTTAGATGTTTCAGTAAGATCAGGGAAAGTAGTAAAAGAGGGGGAGGTGAGGCATTGTTAGTCAAGGACAGTATCACGGTGTCAGAAAGGACGTTTGATGAGGAATCATCTACTGACGTATAATCAGCTGAGGTTAGAAACAGGAAAGGAGAGATCATCCTGTTGGGAGTATTCTACAGGCCTCCGCAAAGTTTCAGACATGTAGAGGAAAGGATTGCAAAGATGATTCTGGACAGGAGCGTTGGTAACAATGTAGTTGTTTTGGGGGACTTTAACTTTCCTAATATTGACCGGAAACGCTACAGTTCGAGTACTTTCGGTTGGTCAATTTTTGTCCAATGTGTGCAGGAGGGTTTCCTGACACAGTATGTAGATAGACCAACAAGAGGCGAGGCAACACTAGATTTGTTACAGGGTAATGAACCAGGACAGGTGTTCGAATTGGAGGTATGTGAGAACTTCGGTGACAGTGACCACAATTCGGTTAGTTTACTTTAGCAATGGAAAGGGATAGGTATATGCCGCAGGGCAAGAGTTATAGCCGGGGGAAAGGCAATTATGAGGCGATTAGGCAAGATTTAGGATCCATAGGATGGGGAAGGAAACTGCAGGGGCTGGCACAATTGAAATGTGGAGCTTGTTCAAGGAACAGCTACTGCGTGTCCTTGATAAGTATGTACTTGTCAGGCAGGGAGGAAGCGGTCAATAGAGGGAACCGTGGATCACTAAAGACGTTGAATCTCTTGTCAAGAGGAAGAAGGAGGCTTATGTAAAGATGAGGGGTGGAGGCTTAGTTAGGGCGCTTGAGAGTTACATGTTAGAGAGGAAGGAACTAAAGAGAGAGCTAAGAAGAGCCAGGAGGGGACATGAGAAGTCTTTGGAAGGTAGTATCAAGGAAAAACCTAAAGCTTTCTACGGATATGTCAGGAATAAAAGAATGACCAGAGTAAGTTTCGGGCCAGTCAAGGACAGTAGTGAGAAGTTGTGTGTGTAGTCCGACTAGATAGGAGATGCGCTAAATGAATATTTTTTCGTCAGTATTCACACATGAAAAAGATAATTTTGTCAAGAACAATACTGAGATACAGGGTATTAGATTAGATGGGATTGAGGTTCATACGGAGGAGTATCAGAAATCCTGGAAAGTGTGAAAATAGATAAGTCCCCTGGACCGGGTAGGATTTATCCTAGGATTCTCTGGGAAGCCAGGGATGAGATTGCCAAGCCTTTGGCCTTGATGTTTATGTCGTCATTGCCTACAGGAATAGTGCCAGAAGACTGGAGGATAGCAAATGTTGTCCCCTTGGTCAAGAAGGGGAGTAGAGACAACCCTGAAAATTATAGACCAGTGAGCCTTCCTTCGGTTGTGGATAAAGTATTGGAGAGGATTATAAGAGATAGGATTTATAATCATCTAGAAAGGAAGAATTTGATTAGGGATAGACAACAGGGTTTTATGACGGGTAGGTCGTGCCTCACAAACCTTACTGAGTTCTTTGAGAAGGTGACCAAACAGGTGTATGAGTGTAAAGCGGTTGATGTGATGTATATGGATTTCAGTAAAGCGTTTGATAAGGTTCCCCACGGTAGGCTATTGCAGAAAGTACGGAGGCATAGGATTGAGGGTGATTAAGAGGTTTGGATCAGAAATTGGCTAGCTGGAAGAACGACAGGGGGTGATGGGAAATGTTCATCCTGGAGTTCAGTTACTCGTGGTGTACCGCAAGGATCTGTTTTGGGTCCGCTGCTGTTTGTCATTTTTATAATTGACCTGGATGTGGGCATAGAAGGATGGGTTAGTAAATTTGCGGATGTCACTAAAGTCGGTGGAGTTGTGGATAGTGCGGAAGGATGTTGCAGGTTACAGAGGGACATAGATAAGCTGCAGAGCTGGGCTGAGAGGTGGCAGATGGAGTTTAATACGGAAAACTGTGAGGTGATTTACTTCGGAAGAAGTAACAGGAATACAGACTGCAGGGCTAATGGTAAGAATCTTAGTAGTGTGGATGAGCAGAGAGATCTCGGTGCCCATGTTCATAGATCCCTAAATTTGCTACCCAGATTGATGGGGTTGTTTGGAAGGCGAACGGTGTGTTAGGCTTTATTGGTAGAGGGATTTAATTTTGTAACCAAGAGGTCATGTTGCAGCTGTACAACTTTCTGGTGTGGCCGCACTTGGAGTATTGCATACAATCCTGGTCACTGCATTATAGGAAGGATGTAGAAGCATTGGAAAGGGTGCAGAGGGGATTTACCAGGACATTGCCTGTTATGGAGGGGAGGTCTTATGAGGAAAGGTTGAGGGACCTGAGGCTGTTTTCGTTAGAGAGAAGGTTAAGAGGTGACTAAATAGAGACATACAAAATGATCAGAGGATTAGATAGGGTGGGCAGTGAGAGCCTTTTTCCTCGGATAGTAATGGCTATCACGAGGGGACATAGGTTGAAATTGAGGGGTGATCGATATAGGACAGATGTCAGAAGTAGGTTCTTTACTCAGAGAGTTGTAAAAGCGTGGAATGCCCTCCCTGCAACAATAGTAGACTCGCCAACTTTAAGGGCATTCAAATGGTCATTAGGCAAACATATGGATGATAATGGAATAGTGTAGGTTATATGGGCTTCAGATTGGTTTCACGGGTCGGCGCAACATCGAGGGCCGAAGGGCCTGTACTCCACTGAAATGTTCTATGTTCTATCTTCTATGTTCATTTTCAGTTTCTCCCCGCATTGGTTTTCTACAGGGTCTAGTTCAATGCTATTTTTTTTAATGGTCTTCTTGGCGGAAAGCCAGACCTCTAGGAATTCCCGTGCATGTCTCTGTTTGGCATGTTCCAGGATCCTGGTGTTGTGCGATTTGAACATTAGACTAACCACTGCCTCCACTGCTGAAATTCAGGAACAGCAGTGTACACTCTGCAAAATACATTGCAAAAATTCAACAGAATTTATTTCCACAGCATAGTGCAAAGACACGATTATTTACATTTAGTAAACAAGTGCAATAAATACAGGGGAAGAGTGCAACTTGTTATTCTCCTCCAAGCCTCTCACATCTTGACATGAAAATCTATCGCCATTCCTTCAGTGCCGTTATGTTAATATCTTGGAAATACCTGCTGAATTCATCATGACTAATGCTGCCGCACGTCGTCGGCAGCGGTTCAAGATTTCAGCACACAACCACTTCTCAAGAGGAATTAGGAACTGGAAATAAATACTGGACAGGCAGTGATGCCCACGTCACACAACTCAATTAAGACAATAAATCTTGACAGCGTTAATATGCAGAAAATTTAATTTGTTGAGTTCAGCATTCATTAATCTGAAAGTAGTCAACTGAATATACAAGCGATATATTTTAATGCATTTATTTATGTCCTACAGAGCATAAAAGGTACAGAGAAGGTAAAAGCATTACAAATTTAAATGAATGGAGAAGCATATATTTCATGCACACTGACAAGAACTCTCTGCAAATAATCATTATCGAGTCAGTATTAATGCAGGTTATGTTCAACTATATTTATTTACCTTCCAATTTCTTCATTGTACACAAACCTGGCCTACAGCGAAAGTGGATGTATGCATTGACAGATAGGCAAGAAAGTATCTGTTTGAAACAAATAAAACACAAAACATATCAGTTTTGTTTTGCTAATTGAGCCATTTCTAAAGCAATGACAAAAAAAACTTTATTTTGATGAAATTGTCTGATTCCGACATTGAAATCTTTCCACGTTTTTGCTCAAACTTGGAATTGCGATCCCCCTCACAAAAGAAAGTATCTTGTATCTCGCAGATCTTGTAAAGCAACAAGCCGGTAAGTTCAGAAAAATGTGCACTTATTCTATTCAATCCATTGCTAAGACTACAATGCTTGGCCAATGAATGAAGAGCGCTCAGATGACTTGGTATTTTCAACAAACCTGCTGAACTAGGATCTGTCTTTGTCCACCACAGTCCAACATCGAAATATCCACATGCATTATTCGGAGAAATGGTGTCGCTAAATCCATGTAACAAAATGCATCAACTGTGTACTTGCGATCAGATCAGAGAGTGACTTTACTTTGGGCATGATTATAAAGCATGATGTCCAATTATGTCTTGAACTGATAAGGATAAAACATAGTTCCACAGTGTAAAAGAAAACAATTCTCCATGCAGCAATGGGCTGTATACAATGTAATGGAGGAAAAAAAAATCTATAAATTATTTGGGCAATATTAATATTAAAGTTGGTTCAAGACGGAGAATGCATGTGACGGCATGGAGACTTGAATGGAACGAAATATACTGTCAGAGGATGTGGGAGTGAGTGATTGAATCAGAGAATATCTGCAATATCGAAACAGGCCCTTCAGCCGAACAATCCCAAACGAATCCTCTGAGCATCGCACTCAGACCCACCCCAGCTATAACTCACTTAATCTACACATCCCTGAACGCTATTGGCAATTTGGCGTGGTCAATGCATCTAGCCTGCACATCTTTGGACTGTGGGAGTAAACAGGAGCACCCGGAGCAACATCCAACCCCCCACCCCACACTGTGAGGGAGAGAGAGAGAGAGTGAGAGAGACAGAGACAGAGAAATATAGAAGGATAGAGAGAGACAGACAGAGAGAGAGACATACAGAGCGAGGGGAACGGAGAGACAAAGAGAGACTATCTCCTGAAATTTTGCATTTCGTGGCAAAAACTTAATAAGTGTAATTTGTGTAAATCAGAAGCAATGGCTGTTTCAAAGAAAACCCTTTCCAAAATATATGTCTGCCATAAAAATGCGTTCTTCACTAATATTTTTAAATATGCTCTGTTCTTATTAATCTTAAGAAACCTAAAAAAGTGACTTCCGTTATAAAACAAAAACATGACATATCACAAAAAGAGTAACGGAATCATGGATAAGTATTTGTTGTAACCAATATGGATAAAATTTCAGCGAAATGAAGAATGCCACCTTCTGTACGATAATGTAATGTATTTTGTCGTTTTAAAGGATATTTGATAGAATGTTTTAAGGGTTGGTTGCACTTTCATAGGTGAATTGTTCTTCTTAAAAACGGGAGCTTACCAGAAAGCAGAGATAGATTTAGGAAGATCCAGTTTATCACGAGAGTTCAGTTGTTTAGAAAGGACAATGAGAAATAATGTGTTCTTAAAAGGTCATAGAGTCATACGACAAGCAAATAGACCCTTTTGTTCAACTTGTCTACATTTCGCGTAAATTTCACTTATTTTAAATAAAATTGAATATTCACGTTGGCTTTTCAGTTCTTTGGGAATCCAGGCGACATTTGATTTCTACTCTACTTTGCCACGTAATACTTGTGAAGGGAAAGGAACTTATGAATGATAAAATTCATATGTTATCCAATGACTACTTTTGTGCATTTCTGTTGATAAAGCCACTGCTGAGAAATCGAGCTATGAACATTATTTGAGATTAGAAGGCGTAGAGCTGAATGACCACAGCAGGCCAAGGAGCATCAGAGGAGCAGGAAAGCTGACGTTTCGTATCTGGATACTTCTTCAGAAAAGAAAACATTTTTCTGAAGAAGGGTCCAGACCCAAAACGTCAGCTTTCCTGCTCCTCTGATGCTGCTTGGCCTGCTGTGGTCATCCAGCTCTACAACTTGTTATCTCAGATTCTCCAGCATCATCAGTTCCTACTATCCATGAACATTTTCTGACCAGAAACTATGCACGCAGAAAGAAAATAAGGGGTTTCCATGGCCTGGCACCAGAGTATACAGATGTCATTTCATTCCTTTCGTCAAAGTGCAATGACACAATGTAGATATTCAGAATATAGGATATTGAGAAAGAGGTAAATGGAAGATTGATGTAAGAAGAAATAATTATACATGGCCAGCAAGAGAAATGTATGCTTCATCTAAAGTGAAATTATTTCCCTAAAAAAAAAATACGACTCTCTCCATAAAGACGGTGGGATCTCTGTTATGTAATGTTTCTGCAAGAGCGAGAGAGAGCATGAAAACGAGGGAGAGCTGCTGAAATAGATAAATAGCCAGATAGATAGATAGATAGATGGATAGCTAGATAGATAGATAGATCGATAGATAGATAGATAGCTAGACAGATGGATGGATGGATAGATAGACAGATAGACAGACAGACAGATAGATATTTAAATGGACAGACAGATAGATAGATGGATAGATAGACAGATAGATAGACAGACAGATAGATATTTAGATAGATAGATAGATAGATAGATAGA
>JAHRHZ010000141.1:1294208-1317356 GCA_024137785.1 Ginglymostoma cirratum | reverse complement strand
TAGATAGATAGATAGATAGATAGATAGATAGATAGATAGATAGATAGGTAGATTAATTATATAGACAGACAGACAGAGCGGTCAATTGATTGAGACAGATGGGAAGGAATTCTGCTGACTGTGTGCAAGCAAGATATGAATTTTAATATGAGTACACTGATGGGTAAGTACCTTTACAAATACGAAATCAAAGAGGGAAAGAATGACAGGTAGAAAAAAAGAAGCTAAGCGAAACTAATCAAACAAACAAATATCGATGTCATTCCAGGGTGATGAAGGGAGGTAGGGTATTGTTCATAAAGGGAACTACAAATTCAACGCTCAGGCAAAATGACGCGGAGATGTTAAGAAGGTGATGAAACAAGCCAAAAAGAAAACAAGTGTCACAGTACATTACAGATATTTCAAGAGATTACTCAAAAAAGATATAATGATGGTATGCCAAGGCTGTACCGACAATGGTATGTTCGCACAATTCAAACATGAACCCAAGAGTCTTGATTGCATTTAGGAAACAACATTTATTGCCAATACATACAACGATGTAAAGTTAAATAATTTCAAATAGCATTGCACATTGCAGTTGTGCTGTTCTGATCAAAAGAAATGTAACCACTGTGAGTAGTTGCACTAAAATATTTGGTGGATATTATAGAAAAATGTGCATGCTGGAAATCTAAACCAAATCAAAAAAAAAAAAAGCTGGGGAAACTGGTCAATTTTCAATTCTGAAGAAGAGTTACTGAAGTCGTCATTCTGACTTTATGTTCTCTCCAGATAAATTGCCAGGCTTGCTTCGTTTCTCCACCAATTTCCTTGTTTTCTTCGTTTGACTCGTTCATTATAATGAAAATCCCTCGACATTCCTGCACCATTGAATACAACAATTCCCTATTCATTTTTTTTTTCAGTTCAAAAAGAAAAAATTACAAATATGGATTTGTTCAAGGGTTATTCATAGATGAGTGGATATGGAAACACACAGATTCATGTACAGAGATAAAAGGAAATAATAACGCTAATAATGAAACATACACAAGTTAATATATGTTTACATGCTTTATTGTCAACACTTTTGACTCAAAGAGAGAAAATACGAAGGCGGATGTAACAGTTAGTTCTCCTTCCATTATATTTACCAGACATCCAATAAACACGATCAATTGCTGTTGATACACTTTTGGTAGTGTAGATAACATTAACTTATGTTCTCAGTTTTTTTTTTCAGATGTGGCAAAGAACAACCTGGCATGAACAGAGGGAAAAGTGGAATCTTTCAAGTTATTTCTAAATGTAACTATTCATTAGAAACCTTTCACTCTGTTCATGCAAAAAATAAGCTATTCCTTTCTGCTGTGATGGCTTTGAGCAAAATCTGTGCTATAAATAAAAAGGGAGCATGTAAACATCCACATCAAAGTAAAACAAAAGAATACTGGCTATGTCTTTATTGTCCATATTGCATCTATGAAATTAAAACTCATCTCTCTCCAGAAAGACAGAGAGAGGAAGAATGAAGGCATAGTTAGGAAGCAAGGGAAAAGTGGGAGACAGAGAGAGAGGTGCAGAGAGAGAGAGGCAGCAACAGCTAGAATCTGAGAGGATGTCAGACACTAAAGACGACTGCTTCCACTACACTCGTTTATGAAATTTCTTTTGATCATCGCAAAACCTTCTTATGTTTAATGGTGTTACCTTACCTTTAATAAGGTTCATGCCTTTTGTTTGTTACTTTGAATTGCAGAAGTGAAGAAGTGGAAGGAAGGTGAATACTGTAAAAAGTGACATTAGAAGACAAAGAAAGAAGATTAACATTTCGTCACCAATTGCTATATAATATCGGTTTTTATTTATTAATCATTAGCTGGAGACTGTGTAATCATTTCAATTTAGACTTTCTTTATGCGTGCAGAAGGTAGGGGTTTCACATGTAAGTTGCATCACATATGTGGGCTCACCAGAAAGCTAAAACAGTGCACCAATTCTACTGCACATCTTGATTAGTGTGACTGAAAAAAGGGAAAGAATAAGCTCTTTTCCTGATGCACACCATAGTCTATTCGTTTACCTGTCTGAGACATTGCTGGCTCGTGTTGTCTTCTCTGGCATTTAAGTACATGGGCGAAGTTTTAATTCTGGATTCATTTTGCCCTGCAGCATTTGAGAAGGAACAGGCAGGTATGATGATTATCATTTCAATGTTTCCAAACGACTGTGTTAGTCATATTTGGTATTGAAACTTTGCTGAGAAACTAAGGTTGTACGGAGCACTGATACAGGAAGAAACGTTAACACACAGCTGTAAATTCAAAAGCAGCTATATTGAAAGTTTGTGCAATTCGTTTTCTGATCTAATCTACTAGTATATGTATACAAAGTGTGGAAACATCTGTGTGCTTGCGTGGTAGGATATTTGCAGGAGTGGACAGTGAGCGAGAGAACGACATGGAGTGAGATAAAGAACAAGGGAGGGAGGAGGACGCAGAATAATAAAATACAACAGAGAATGAAGTGCAAACAGACAAAAAGCCAAAGAGAGGCAGAAATGAATTGATGATCAGTTAATGGTATGGCGATGAGACATTTGAACAGAAAACATTCTGCTCTATTTATTTCGACATCATGTGCTCGACTCATGAATTAGTATTTCTTCGTATTGAACAAGGCTTGGAGGGAGCAACGAGGGTGGCAAGGTAAGAAAAAAATTCTACTCTCGGTTTGGAGTGTCAGATTCCGCCATCTAAAGTAACTTGGCTGTAGCAATAGAAACAGAGTTGGGCCGGTGCTGAAGGATATAGTTTCTACTCTGGTTCTGTGGAGCATGTAGAGGGAAACAAGAGGGGACATAAACATACGTGATCACATCCGTACCAATCCAACATCAGCAGATACATCTCTTGATGACTAGCTTTGTAAGAGTCATCATTTCACATCCCTTGTCTCAACCATGTCTTTGGAATATGCTCCATTGTACTGTGCTGCAATCTCATCATGCTAATTGGGACAGACTGCGAATATATCGAACAAATCAAAACTGTGCATACATGAGACGCTGTGGGCCATCAGCGGCAATAGAAATCTACACCATTACAACCTGTAAGCTATTGGCCTGGCGTACCCACCACACAACTAATCCCATTAAGCCAGGTGATCAAAACCTACTTCAATGGAAGCTGTAAATGTGCATCACAGGAGCAGCATTATTTTAATCTGGCAAAGCTACCAACCAATATTGCTTGCATCTGAAGGAGTATCAGCAGCAAATGAAACATGGAGCGCCGTGCTCTCACAACGAATGATTTATTTCTAAGGTGTGCAGTACCTTCACATACTGTCGGAAATTTTAGTGGATAATTAAACAACTGACTGCAGGAGGAGGATTCACAAAAATACCCAACCTCAGTGATGCAAGAGCGAAAATCTGCATTGCCAAAATATGTCATTTGCAATGACCTTTGGCTAGAATGGCTGAGTGGATGATACGTGTCAGATTCTACATTGTACCCCGCATTGCAGATACCCGAGAACACAGGAATTGTAATTAGGATAGAGACAATGGATACTGCAAAGTTTCCAAGGCTTGCCAACACAGGAGCAAAAGGACTAAAGGTTTCTTCCTAAGAGTCTACCGTTCCCTCAGCCAAGTCATGGTACTGCAGTCACAATTCTTGTGCTTTCTGCTCAATGTTAAAAAAAACTCCCAGGAATTTCTTGAACAAAAAATGGATGAGAAATCAAAGATCACAAATTATTGCCTCCACAGCCTGCTCTTGATCATTGTTGAAGTGATGGGAGGCGTCCTCATCGGATTACAAGTAGAAACTACTCAACAGTAATGCACACAATGATGCTCAGTTTCATTTCCAGCAGGGCATCTAAGCTCCAAACATCATTACAGCCTTTGTTCAGTGAAGCACAAAAAAAAAATTGAATTCCAAACACATCGCGAGAGCAGCATTTCTTGAGGTCAAATCTGTATTCAACCGAGTGTGACATCAAGACGATTGAGAGAAACTGATATGGGCATGCATTGGTAAACACTCAACTGTTTGAAGTCATATTGACACATTGAAAGGAGGCAATGTTTATTTAAATTCAGTCATCTCAGCTGCACGGCACCATAAGAGAATAACTTATGGAATTCGACCTGACAAAGTCCTAAATCATCAACGACGTTCCCTCTATTAGAAGGTGAAAATTAAGTATGTTTGCGGAAGATAACAATTCGTGACACTTTAGGGACTGCAGCAGTGTATGTTCAAATAGTACAATATCTACACAATACCCAGGCATGAGTTGGCAAACATCAAGGAAAATTTTCGCCGCGCAAATGTAAGGTAATGACCATTTCCAATAAGAGACAATCTAACTACCATGCTTGCCATTCAATGAAGTTACCACCTCTGCATATCCCCCTATCAGCTTGTTTGGGAATACAGTTGAACGAACTGAACTTGACAGATAGAAACGTGGCAGACAAAGATTTCAGAGTTGAAAACTGCGAATAAGTCAACTCCCGATTTCCCAAAGATTGTCCATCATTGATAAGGCACAAGTCAGGAGCGTATGGATTACTGCCCATTGAGCCAATGTATTGCCGTTCCCTTAACATTCTAGCACATTCCAGTGATTCAGGAAGACAACTCATCGCGTGTGGATGGCAAAATAGAACGGGCAATATATGTGAGGCAGCCAGCGACACCCTTTTGACACATGTGAATATAGATAATAAGTCTTGAGAGTATCAACTCAGAGAAAATTGATCTTTTAAATTCAGAAACGATACGATTGAGAATAGATAACTTGTTGTGCAAACACAAACCAAAGTCTAACAAATCTAAATTGAAGCATAATGAAAAAAAGAGAAGTTGTCTTTGTCATTTTCGATGAAGGACCAAACCGATAAGGTCAAGAACAAAATGTGCATATTCCAAAAATGCCCAACACTACGATGATCAGTGCATTGTTGCTGATGAAACGGCCATGCATTATATTTTCAAAGTGCTGACTTGTGTTCTGATCAGATTAAGTCATGAGTTTGGACATTGAAATAATATATGTAGCCCGGTGAACGCTGGTCTTTTCAGAAATTTCTCAATTGAGAATTCAAAAGAGATACAAGACAATGTGACAGAGAGAAAAAAAAATTGGCAGGTAAACCTTGAAATTAGTAAGTGCTGTAATCAATTTAAATAAGAACACGTGAATAATAAGATCGAGAGATTTGTACCATAGAGAGAGAGAGAGAGACGAAAGTGTGTAAGAGGACATTGAAGCTCATGATCTTTTTATCGTTATGCATTCTGTGGTTTTCAACTTAATATTTGCTATTTATGCAATTTAGAAGGGATGTTTGATTTGAAAATCTCTCTTTCCAATAAATTGTGTCGTGTTCCTGACCTGGATCACGACAATAATAAATGTGCTATGTCTACAATACTCGTATATTATATATGTATATTTCTATTGTTTTTCTGCAGACCTGAAGAAAGCCATAGAACGTGAGAACTTTGAAATAAAAAAAGAGTCTGTGACACATAAAAGAAAGAACTTGAATCAATACTTTTTAACCATTTTCGACATAATAATGGCAAAGATTAATAAAATCGGAATATGATGTTATAATGAAATTTGTTATTTTTAAAAGAAGTTTGAGCGAAGTTTATAAGAGTTCATATTTGCTTTCATATGTGACTTGTCAATGTTGAACTGGCTTTAGTTGGGGGCCGTGGTTTACAAAGTAGCAGATATGAGTATTCATGATGCTCTTTGGCTTCAGAATTGAATCATATAAAAAGAATGTATGATAAAGCACAATTCTTCAAATGACACACCTGATTTTGTTTCGTTTATTTTCAATAATATTGACATTTCATCTTGGATTTTCTGCTTTCTGGATATTGTAGCAACAATTTAACTCTGGTCTACTTTGCACTACAGAACTTGCGAATGAAGAGGCAGGTACGAACAATGAAAATATAATGTCAGCCGACTAGTATTTTCGTGTTTTTTTGAAGTAAAATAATTGCTGACAAATTACGCTTTTTTTCCCCATATAAACAGCGGGAATTTAGAACAAAGAAATGTATTTCAGCCCTTAAGGACAAAAAGAAGTTGATTGCCCTCGAAAATGAACAGGAATTAAATTCTATAAAGGGGGATCTATGATTTTGACAATTAGATCAATGGCATACACATGCAAGAAGATATATTTACACTTCTCCAGAAGTAAGTATTCAGATATATTGAAAGTAGAATTAAGTCACTTACGAATTCGGAATAAGCAATGCATCTCCAAAGAGAAGGAGAGCCTTTGTGTGCATGAGGATAGTTTGTCAGATTGAGAGATCTATAGACAGAAAGCGAAACTGAGAGCTTGACTGTGAACAAGGATGACGTGACGGTCTTCGTCCAGGTAAATTTGTGTAATTTTTTTTAAGTTATGAAATTTGTCTTACAGGCTATCAAAAATGCAAAGAAGGTGTGGGTTGCATCAATTTTAGTCACTGGAATTCAATATTTAATTAAGTCTGGCTGGTATTCATTTTCAAGTAATTACAAGAATGTCAATATTGAAGAAATGTACGTTTCCGAATTTATTCTTCCGTACAATTCATCTTGGACCAAATTTTCAAAAATATAAAATGAGTCATGACACCAGAAACTTTAATTGTGCTTCCATTATTACGATACCCAAATATTTTGAAAGTGCAAAAGTCTTTTGAATTGTGTTTTTTTTTTCTGTTCACTCTTTTTATCGCCTTCAATTGAAAATAATTAGTGTCTTAAAGGCAACTGGTGATAAGCATGCATAGATAAAGAAAGAGTAAAGTGGGTGTCTGCAGAAAGTAGCCTAGATAAACTAATGCTTTCTTAAGATGTTATATCTCACTGAATCGTTTATAAAGGAAAGATGCACGTATCATTGTTAACTTAATGACGTGGTTTGATGCTCAAATTGAGTCTACTGTACGTCTTGGCTGATACTTAGGAAGGTAGAGTATGATAATGTTTTGTTTCACCTTGCAGAATTTGACAAGCAACAAGACGGTAAGAATGGTAACATTTCAATTAGTATTATTTTCTTAGACATGGGCATCACTGCCGGAATAAAGTGTTCGTTTTGCCGAATTAGCCTTGAGGAAATGATTGTGAAATTCCTTTTTGAAGAGCTGCAATCCATGTGCTGTAGGTAGACTAACAAGGTGGTTGGAGAGTGAGTTACAGTATTTTGACCCAGCAACACAGAAGGAATGGCAATATATTTCCAATCCTCGATAACAAGTGGCTTGCAGCAAAATTACAGGTTGCGATGTCCCCATGTATCTGCTACCCTAGTCCATTTAGATCGACTCACTCATCTGTTCGGAAGATCTTGTCTAAGTACCTTGGTTACATTTCTGCGCTGCCTCTTGTAGATGGGATATACTGCTGCTACTGATCATCTGCTGTGGAGAGACTGAATTACTGCAGTGACAGAATGTAATTTCAAGCTACCGAAGTGTCTGGCTTGAACAAAGGTCAGTGTCCTGGTGCCTTCAGCAGAAACAGTAGTTACATTCTTTACAGAATTTCAGAAGTCTCACACCTTTACAAACGTTGTCACTTAATCTTATTTGAGGCAGCTTCCACATACCCCTGTGCAGGAAAATAAAGATTCACAAAGTTTATAGCTAATTCTGTTCAGGCAGGAAGCTTAAGGCAGTGTCTTTTCTACTTATGTATAGGAAGATAAGGATTTACAAAGTTTTACACATAATTCTAGTTAGGCAAGAAGTTTTAAGGCAGTGCCTGAATACCTCTGTGTAAGCAGATAAAGAGCATTAATTTATACAGAATATAGAAATAGATAACATATCAGCTTCACTCCTGGTGTCCATCCCGGTCTTGTAGTCATTATCCTTACTTGGCGAGTTCATGCGAAATTCTGACCAACTGCAACAGCAAGTATTTTGTTTGCAATGGAAACACTGTTAAATGTTAATGACCAGTGGTTTACCGAGCTTCTCATTAGAACTTGTCGCTAACTGGAATTTGTGTAGTGTTAATCGCCGTTGCCACTTCTCAGCCCAAGACTTAACATTGTGCAGATCTTGTTGCAATTCAATATGAACTAGTTTAGTACCCTGGACGTTGCGAATGGTGCTAAACATCATGTAATCGTTGTGCAGTATACCTGATTCTGACTGAGGTTGGAGGGAAGGTCATAGAAAGAGCAGCTGAAGAAGGTCGGGCCTAAGGTACTGCCCTGAGGAAATCTTGCAGAGATGAGTTAATTTTGACTACTTCAAACATCTTTCAATGTGTGAAATATGAATCCAGCCAGCAGAGAATTTGCTCAGTCTTTCCTGTGATCCTTTGGTTGTGAATCTCCTTGATACCCAAGCGGTAGAATCACAACTTGATGTAAATGGCAGTAACTGCCGCCTCACCTCTCCAATTTCACTGTTCTGTCAATTCTATAATAACGTCAAGAGGTGAGTCGCACAGGCAGAACGCTAAAAGGGTATCTGTAAGCAGCTGTTTGCGAAGCATGAGCATCTTGGTTGCACTGTTCATGACGCCATCCATAAATTATTGATAATTGAGAATGGGCTAATTGGGCAGTAATTCGCTGGCTTGCATTTTCCTGATTTTTTTTTCGCACAATGCATACCTGAACAATTTTCTCCATTGTCAGATAATTTTCAGTAACGTGCAGGCTATGTAGCAGCTTCGCTGGAGTTCCTGCAAGTTGACGACCAAATATGTTCAGTCCTTTCTCCAGAATTTTGAGAGGCCTATGGACTTTGCAGTATAATTTACCGTCAATCATTTCTTGATTTAAGGTAGAAAGAATCGAATTACCTAAAGAATGGTATCTGTGATGTTTGGCGTATCTGCAAGATTCAGAGTTGAATTCACTACTTGGTATTTCTAGCAGAAGTTTATTGTGAATACTTTGGCCTCAACTATTTCAATTATATGCTGGGCACTTCCATCGTTCAGGATGTAATTATTTACGAATCCTCATTCTTCAGTGATTTTTTTTTTGTATGTTGCTCGCTACCATTCCCTACTGGAGGTGGCAGACTTTCTGTGTTTAGTTTGATTCGTTGATCGTCAGAACGATTAACTTTGATTGTTATTTCCTGTTTAAGCTGTTTGACCGGATTATAGTCCTTTTAGGAAGTTTCACAAAATTGACACTTCATTATGAGGTATGATTGTAGTATTCCTGCCATGCTTTCCTGCACTGTCTATTGAACCAGGCTGGACAACCTGGTTTGGTTAAGTGGAGACATGTCAGCCATGATGTTGTCGATTGTGATGGAGTACACTTGAAGTTGATGGTGTACAGTTATCATTAATTCCCTGTCATAATTCCCTGAGTCTGTTCGATGAATTACCTTTTTGGCAGAATGAATTAGTGACATAACTCGATCCAGGGGGTTACCTTAGTAATTGTGTGACTCCGTCCCCACAAAAACTGTGCAATTATCATCCGTATCATGAGTAGATGCACCTGCAGAAAACAGAAGTTTGAGGACGACAATGAATGTGTGCTTTCTTTTTTTCTTTGTATTGGTTCAATCCGCACATTCTACAGATACATTTCAGCAGCTATGTTCTTTAGAACCAGCCTAACAGCAGCAGAATTGCAGTTGGAAAGTCCTGCCTGTTAGTACAGCTGAAAATCCCACGCCCAGAGCACATTCTGCGCCATTAATACACTCTGTGCATCCTCCAAGTGCTGTTCAAACTATGATAGTACTGATTTATCAGCTGAAGAAGATGGTAAGTGATAGTCAGCAGGAGATAACCTTGTTCATGCTTCTTGATGGCTTCTAGATTCAATTTTGAGAAAACGTTGGGAAGGTTTGCTTGGTCCATCCTGCTCTTGGCACAGGAGGCATTCAAGAATGAAAATTGGGGCGACTGGAATATTATCTGCATGGGATGATTCCGTCCTCATAACTACGTTAGGCTGTTGCATACATAGTCTTTGATACCGTTCCCCTAATTTTAGCAATATCCCTTAAAATCGTAGTCTGGAGGTCTTGACAAATTTGACAGGGCTGTTTCTCACGTGGTTTTTTTTTCCAGTTCCTTATTCCATTCCAGGTAGTCCGTCCAGCTTTATTTCTTTTCTGAGACTTTGTGGCAAATTACACAAATGAATGGTTTGTTATCATATTACTGTGTGTACTTGGCATTCACTCACATTGCGTTTGGAATGTCACATATCAATCAGGCCAGATACAGCCACATGGCGATACCAATTTTTGTTCTCTCTAGGGTATGACTGAATCAGATGTCTTTTATATCTCCTGAAAATTGACAATGGTTTTATAGTTACGCCTAACTTTTTTTAAAAATATATTTCCAGAGGATTATTGAATTACAGTTCGACCACGTACTGTTGCGCGACACTGACACATTTTCCTCAACTAATGTTGATTACAGACTATGATTGAACAATAATGACACTAGGCCTACGTTATGTTTTAGATACATGGCCAAGGTTCCGATGCCAGGAGCATTTCTAAAGATAAACTATAGAAGGAGGGATACAGGAGCCAAGGACCAAACTACCAAAATGTAATGTTTCATGCTAGTTTATAAGAACTATATATTTTGCAAAACCTCTCTAAATTCTGAAACCAAAACATGTAAAATGTCACAATGTCCAAATTATTAAGGTGTAAATATAATGGAGATGAAATCTGATGATTCCACGGAGCTTAATGAAAAGCGTGTGTGCTCTAGCAAGATCTCTTTTTTTGGCTTTAATACTTATACTGAAGTATTGCCATGTGCCCTTTGGAATGATTTAACTTTGTAGGGAATTATGGACGCTCATTGTCAAAGATGTAGCTTCATATCATTCTGACAAGCCACATGGGCGATGTTTGTATCAAGAAGATAGCAAGAACAGTAAATGCCACACTCAGTGATAATACAGTGTGGAGCTAGAGGAACACAGCATGTTAGGCATCTCAAAGAAGCAGGATAGTCGACATTTCGGGTCAGGACCCTTCATCAGGACTAGGTAAAGGGGTGTAAACTGAGACATAAATCGACAGAGGAGAGTTGTGGTTGGGACATGTGGGTAGGATGTTGATAGGTATATGAAGGTACGGGGTAGTGGACATCGATCAATGCGATGGGTGGAATGGATAGGAGGGAAAAAAGATGCACAGGTTGTGTCACGTCAAGGAGACGGGGATGAGTGTAACGGTTGGACTTGGCATGAGGCCTCGTGTGGGGAGATTTTGAAATTGGGGAGTTCTTTGTTCAAACCATCGGGTTGGAGGCTCCTGAGGCGGAAGATATGAACTATTGTTCCTCAAGTTTGTGAGTGGCGTCATTGTGGCAGTGCGGAGGCCACATCGGGATCGACGTAGCTTCATCAAATTTAATAAGGTTCGACAACTCGTTTGCCCAAATATCAGCTGACTTAAATTGTAAAAGTCTGAATATTCTTTTAAAGTTCTTTATTTGCCGTCGGCTTGTCTGAACATGATCTCCAAAAGCTGGAATTGTGCCCATTTGTTTTGTCAAAATGATATGAAGCTACTTCTTTGATAATTAACATATATAAGTACTTATGTAGATGAAATATTCCAATGGGCGCAATGCTGCATGGCATCACTTGTATCTGAGTTATAAGAAAAAAAAATGAAATTTTCTTTGACCGCACTTGCCCTTTATTGAGCGCTTAATACATGCACCTATATTAAAGTATATATTCTGGAGATACGAAAATAAAACTAGAAGCTGAACTGGTAGCATTCGTGAAGGAGAAACAGTGATATAATTTTGAGAACAATAACTCTCATTAAGGAATTTGAAATTGAAACGTAATATGATTTTACTCACCAATGATATTCTCAGGATTACTGATTACCTTCAGGTTGTTTTTCTTCTTTACTTAGGCTGCATAAAAAGTTCATAATTTTTATTTCAGTCAACCATTCCGGCTTTCTCTCAAAGTGTATCTGTGTTCCAACTTTATAAGTAACACATCATATTTTCCTCTCACTGCTTCTAGCCACATAAATGACGAAATGTTCGGCATTGCAAACTTCAGTTTCTACTTTACCTATTTAACTTGATAAAGTTGATTGGTTCGTAACAGCAGAAACATAGTCCTGAAATAACTTGCATTATGACATAACCTTCCTCCTAGGTGGGAACGCAAGTATATTGCAAAGCTCTAGCTATCTTCATCTTCGTAGCTGCGAGATCAATTTTGATTTGATTTCATAATTTTATTTACTTTTGTCACGTGTACTCAGATAGAGTGAAAAAAATTGTTTTGCATTCTAACCAGACAAATCAAGAGTTCGGTAAGTGTATCAGAGTAATACAATGCAGAATGCAGCGTTACAGCTACAGAGAAAGATCAAATATAATTTATGATCAGTCAGTTCAGGAATCTGATAACAACGAAGAAACAAAAGCTGATCTTAAATCTGTTGGTACATGATTTTAACTTTTATACTTCTACCAACGGAAGAGGTTGGAAGACAATATGATCAGAGTGAGAGAGATCTCTACTTATGTTCGCTGCATCCCTTAGACAGCGTGAACTATACAAGGAATCAATGTTAGACATGCTGGTAATCGTTATGGACTCAGCAGTGTAAAAAACTCGCCGTCATGGTTTGTGGCCTTTGCGGAGCAGTTGTCATAGCAATCTGTGAGTCATACAGCACGGAAACAGACGCTTCCTTACAAACAGTCCATGCCAAGCATAATCCCGAATTAAACTTGTCCTACTTGCCTGCTTCTGGCCCATATACCTCCAAACCTTTTCTATTCATGTCGCTATCCAAATGTCTGTTAAACGTTGTAATTGTACCACCGTCCGCAACTTCCGCAGGAAGTTCATTCCACACGCAAACCACCCTCTGTGTAACCACTTTTCCTCTTATGCCTTTTTAAAAATAAGTGTCACTTTCAAAATGAGTCCGTTTTTCTTCAAAACGCGATCTTAATGTAATGACAACCACGATTAACCCTACCTATGACGCTCATTATTTTATAAATTTCTGTCAGATCCTTTCTCAACGCCTTACCCGCCAATGAAAAAATGTCCCAGGTTATCGAGACTTTCTTTCTGACTCAAAGATTCCACATCCGACAAGATCATTATAAGTATCTTCTGAACACTGTACAGCTTTCATAATATCCTTTCTATAACTGGGCGACCAGAACTAAATGCAGTATTCCAGCAGAAACATCACCAATGTCGGGCACATAGTCAACATCACTCTGCAACACCTACACTCAAAAGACTGACCAATGAAAGCAAAGGTGCCAAACGCCATTTTCAGCACCCTGTCTGCACATACTGCAATCTTGAAATAATTGTGTTACTGCATTGTTAGTTTCCTGTCTTTTCCAAATCGACACAAGACTCTAAATTAAATTGTATAAGCCCTACCTTTGTTTATTATATCAAAATGCAATACCTGGCATTGATCCAGATTGGACGCATCTGGTATTTATCAGCCCATCGACCGATTTGACCAAGATCCCTTTGCAATCCCAGAAAACCTTCTTTACTGACTACTATGCTACTAATATTGGCATTGTCGGCAAAACTACTCATCATGCCTTCTGTATTATCGGTGCAAATCATTTATATGGAGGCAAGAAAAAAAAGGCGTCCAAAATCAATCTCTGTGGAACACTGTTGTTCACAGGCTTCCAGTCTGAAAAAACAACGATATGCCTTTTTGTTGTTGTTGTCCTATGAAGCCAATTATGTAACCAATTGGCAACCTCACCCTGAATCCCATTTGATCCATCTTTACCAATTAGTCTGTCATGCGCATCCCTGTCATATTCCTTACTAATATCCAAGGAACCAACCTCCACTGTCCTAATACCGTCTTTTTGATAACATTCTGAAAAAAACTCATTCACGTTTGTGGGCATAATTTTATTCGTAAAGTGCAATACCTGGCATTGATCTAGATTGAACGCCATCTGGCATTTTGCAGCCCATTGACCAATTTTGATCAAGATCCCTTTATAATCTCGGAAAACCTTCTTTACTGGCTACTATGCTAATAATTTTGGCATTGTCTGCAAAATTACTAACCATGCCTCCTATATTCTCATGCAAATCATTTATGTGGAGGCAACATAAAATGGAATCCAAAATCAATCTCTGTGGAACACTATTGTTCACAGGCCTCCAGTCTGAAAAGCAACTGTCCACCATTACTTTTTTTTGTTCTTGTATAAAGCCAATTTTATAACCCATTGGCAACCTCACCCTGAATCCAATTTGATCCATCTTTACCAATTATTCTGTCACGCGCAGCTCTGTCAAATTCGTTATTAATATCTAAGGAAACAACCACTACTGTCCTACCACCTTCAATCTTTTTAAGAATATCTTCAAGAAACTCATTCAAGTTTGTGAGGCATAAGTTTCTTCGCACAAAACCACTCTGCCAATCTCAAATCAACTATTGCCTCTTCAAATTTTCATGTATGCTACATCGATAATCCTACAACAATTTATCCACAACTGAAGTCAGAAGTAAAGGTCTATTGTTCCCCGGTTTCTCCGTCCAACGTTTCCTAAACAAAGGTACTTCTGCAGCAAACCACGAGTCATCAGGTACCTCAATCGCACTTTTAGATGTTGCAAATATCTCTGCAATGTTTTTCATAATTTCCTTCCTTACTTCCCATAACTTTCTGGAATACATTAGATCAGATCCGGGAGATTTATTCACCTCTAAATTCTATAAGCCTTCACGAATCCGATCTTGCATTTGGAAATGCCGAATTTTCTTGGCCTTCAGAGGATTTAGAGGCAGTGTTATGCTTTCATGACTGTAGTGATAACATGGAAGGAACAGGATAGATTAGATTGTAGACTTGTTGTGTTTGATCACAGACAGTTCATAACCCTGCAAATAACATCGTCAGTGCGCGTCCAATGAAGTGTTGTTGTTCTGCCTTGCATCAGCTGAGGCACACTGATGAGGTTTACTGGCACGTTTAATGAAACGTTAACAATCAAACACACCAGCTCAATGAGCAAGTCTACAACCTCATCTGTATACCAAGCGAGGAACCTTCCCAAAGACTGTGGTCAGCATGGATTGTTGTAATACTTCCAGGGAGATGAAGCTCTCAAGTAACGATACTGAAGCACCACTGATTCAGATATGGACGTGTATTCAATTTCACTTCCAAAATTTGATGATCAGCTGCTTTTTTGATGACGTTGGGGGAGACATTGTTATGATTAACATGGCAAGAGGCTATCTGCTTCCTGTACTCTAAATTGTCTTTGATTGACATCTGACGCACTATGGTGGTTTCATCAGTAAATTTGTAAATGGAGTTCTCGTTGAATTTGACGACATAATCATGAGTATATAAGAAGAATAGAGAAGACAGAGCACGCAGTCTTTTGGGCAGTAATGTTGAGCATTTTTGTGGAGGAGGGGTTGTCGCCTATCTGATTCTCTTTGCCAGTCAGGGCAGTGATATTCCAGCAACAGTGGCGGCGTGGGTTGTGGTGGGAGGAGCAGGGTCTTAGGATACTCCAGTAATGAGTGTAGGCGTTCGGAAATGATACTGTCATGGACTTGACGTGATGAAATCGAATTTTAGTCAACCAAGGTAATAGTGGAACAAATTCAAAAGTTGTTGGAAAAGCTCAGCATGTCTGGCAACTTCTGCGAAGACAAAAAATCAGAGTTAATGTTTAGGGTTCGGTGACGCTTCCTGAGAACTGATGATAGCTGGGAAAACATCGGTTCAATAGTCAAAGGTGTTGATAACTACCTGGCTGGGTGTTTGAATAGTTGTTAATGGGGACATTTAGGGACTAACAATAGGTAGCATGCATTAGCAGGTCATGTAATAACAAGGCCTAATGTGTAGGGTAGGGGATTGGGATGTAGGAAAGTTAAGATCCGAAAATTATTGAAATGATATTGAGCACAGAGGACAGCAGGTTCCCCAACTGGAAAATGAGGTACTGTTCTTTCAGTTTGCGTGGAGCTTTGCTGGAACACCGCAGCTATCTTGAGACAGAGATATTAGACAGGGAACAGGGTGTTGTGTTAAAGGGGCTGGCAATAGTTCAGTGTCTATTTTGTGAGCACTACGTAGATGTTCTGTGAAGCGGTCACAGTCTACGCTTCATTTCTCTAATATACTGGAGACCACATTGCGAACAGCGAATGTAGTAAACTACATTGTGGGAGGTGCACGTAAAGTGTTGCTTCACCTGCAAGATATCTTTGGGCTCTTGGATTTTGCCGAGGGAGGAGGTAAATTGGCAGGTGTTGTATCTTTGCCCGTTGTACGAGAGGGTGCAGTTGGGCTGCGGACGGTGGGGGTGGGGGCGGGGTGGTGTTTGGGTGAAAGAAGAATGGACCAGTGTGTCTCGGAGGGGAGTGTTCCCTGTCGAATTTGGACAAGGGAGGGAAGGGGTAAAAGGGACTGGTGGTGGCATCTCGCTGGATGTGATTGAAATGGAGTCTGATAAACTTCTGGATGTGGATGCTGTTGGGATGGTAGTTGAGCGCAGGGGAGCCCTATCACAGTTATGGGAGGGAAGAGAAGGGGTGAGGGAGGAAGTGCAGGAGACGGGTCGAGCAGAGTTGAGACGAGTTGAGAGACCTGTCGCCAATGATGCTGGGGAATCATAAGTTGAGGAAGAAGGTGGACATTGTGGAGGGTCTCCTGTCAAAGTTGGACTCCTCTAACCTCCGCAATTAATCGTGGAGGCTGGAGTTAATGTGTGTTATTATGAACCTGTCGAAACACATGATAATGATCAATGTCACACTAGCAGCTTGTAGTCATTAGGCAAGTTGCTTGTCTTTATTAAGCATGTGGACGATAATAGTCTTCTTGAAGCTTCTTGCAAATCTCACATGATCGTAAGGAAATGTCAAAGACGTTTGCTAGCACCCAACTAAGTATTGCTTGCAGGAAATGAGGGCAGAGGCTGAGGCTCCACCTGGGCTAGTCATTTTCCTTAGATATACTCTCAAGAATTTCGATTTTCTGTCTGCTGTTGTGCCTTGAGTACCAGTGCAACCGAGGCTGCTGCAGCAGCTGGCATCATTTCACTGATCTTCTGTTCAAAGCAACCATAGGATGTATTGAGATTATCAGAACGGATGCACTGTTTCATCGATTCTGTTTGACATCACGTCCCATCCATGATGTCATCTACGCCTTGCCATTGTCAATGTGTTCGCATCTGGTAGTGATACTCATTGCATCAACAGATCAAAAACGATATTGGTTGCTTTCAACGTTTCTATGCTCTTGGTTTAATAAAAATTCAGCATGGAAATCGTTTAACAATTGAACACGATATTAATTATCACAATAGTCCAATTACGTTTTAAATGCAGACTATGTCAATTCTTTTTTAAGTAAATTCAGTCTTTTATGGTAGTTTAACAACGTTGACGATGGTCAAGAAAATGTCTATCAATTGCAGTACCAATTAACGCTAGCAGTAATTAATCATTTACTTAATACAACAAATGTCTGGATGTGTTTACCAACGTTGCGTTTTTTAAATGTGGACAAAACAATAACACCTAAAATAGCAATAGTCTGGCGATACTAATAGTCAGTGAGAGACATTGATATTTCAGTAAACATTTTCATGTTGTTGTTGCTGTTGTTATTCTGTCGAGTCGTTTCAGCAAACTTCCAGTTCTACTTTTGTGTTTTCAAAATATGTTGTCTAAATGCATATCAAATGTAATATGGCAGCTTCCAAATTACATATGGGTAAATATAAATCATTATAAGTGATGCAGAAATGCTTTTCACTCAGAGGTTGTTGCAGGAAAAAGGGGAGCAGAAACAAAAAGAGAATATTCCTAAGTTATGAACACATTTCGTTGAAACAAACCTTCAAACGTTTGACGACGTTTCCAAGACAAATGTGTTAGTTATTTTTACATTTAAAAATATTGTGTACCAATTCGATTGTGGTTCTCTATGATCGTGTACTTTGAAAAAAATATATAGAACGAATATGGTATTCTGTTGACAACATAATAGTCTCATCGTTTATCTATTCAATAACATTTTTTTCACTCATGTTGGCTATTCTGGAATTCAGATACCTGAATGACATTATAATTCTGGTCTGCTTTGCCCTGCAGCATTTGTGAAGGAACAGGCAGGTATGGTCATTAACATTTCACTGTCTTCAGACGACTGAATTAGTGCTATTATGGTGTTGAAATGCTGCTGAGAAGATGAGTTTGTTCTTAAGAGCGCTGTGAATTCAGAAAAAAAGCATTCTATCACCTAATACCTCAGATAGTGACGTCAGTTTATTCCAATAATCAAAGAACGAAAATAAAATGTCTACAAAGTGCATGAAGATACTAATAATGAATTAGGTGGAGCATAGGTGCAGGAAGAAGACCTTATACCCAGCTGTAAATTAAAATGCAGTCATATTCGAAGTATGTGCAATTTGTTTCATAATTCAATGTACTACTGTATGTCTACAAATGGTAGAAGCACTTGTATGCTTGTGTGGGAGGACATATGCAGGGATGGACAGCGAGCAAGAGAAAAACAGCGAAAGAGATAAAGAATGAGACAGAGAGAAGGAGGCAGAATGATAAAGTGCAATAAAGAATGAAAGGCAAAAAGTCAGAAAGATAAACAGAAACACACATGACTTATGATTGGTTAATGCTATTGCAAAGATTTATTTCGACGAAATACATTCTGCTCTACTTATTTCGACATCACGTGGGCTATTTGTGAATCAATGTTGCCTCGTGTTGAACAATACTTGGAGGAAGTAAACAAGGCAGCAAGGGAAGGAAAAAATATATTCTGGGTTGGGGCTGTCAATTTTCACCATCAAAAGTAACTTGGCTGCAGCAGTAGAGATCCAACTCGTGGTTGCTAAAGGACATATCTGTTAGCCTGGTTCTGTTGAATATATCGAGGCAACCAATAAGAGGAGGACAAAGAATTACGTGACCACATCCTTAAAAATCCGCCGGGAAAACGCATATTTGTTGCTGACACAATACCTAACAGAGACCACTTCATTGTTCATGTCGCATCCAAGTTTTCAGTTCACTTTGAGCGTAGCCTCGATCGTACTACGTGGCAATCTCAAAATGCTAATTGGGACATAATTCGATATACATCAAGCAATACAATTCTGTGTTTGCATGAAACGCCGTGGGCCATCAGCAGCAACCGAAATGCACGCTATTACTATCTGCAAGCTCTTGACCTAGCATATCCTCCACAAAACCGTTCCCATTAAGCCAGGGGATCAAATCCTGTTAAAAGCAATGTAAAAAATGTGTGTGACAGGAGAAGCAAAAGACGTAACTGTCAATCTGGTGAATCCATTTATTTTAAACCAAACACATAGATACAGGAAAAAAAAATTATAGCTGATCGTTTTGATCACCTGAAAACAAGCAAATTATAAGAATTTAACGGACAATCAAGTTTATATAAGACGATGGTTTTGAAAATCGGGAGGGTAACCAACTGTCATCTCAGTGGCAAGCAAGTCTGCCATCTGAGAAATAAGGCCCAAGATCTCACAAGACAACATTAAGTTTTCTCATAACGTACCATCTATGCGAAAATGTTACCATTGCATTTAACCCGAAGTCTTTACTGAAGGATGTACAGGGAAACCCATCCATAACAGCAGAGTGAGAAGAAGAATTGCGTTTGTGGTGTAATAACGATGGTAGACATTTTAAGAAGACACGGTGTGTTTGGATTCTGAGAGATTAAGCATTAATTTATTGTTGTGTTTTTAATGAGTTTACGTAGGTGGGACTTGTATTAATTTGAACAGCATTCCAGTTGAAGTTAGGCCAGTTATGGAGAAGTTAATATTTTATGGGGATTTTTTTTTCTGGTTCTCAGTAAGTCTGTTAATTTGTTCACTACTCTGGTTAAAAACCATGTTACTTGTTACTTATAAGGTGGTTATAAGGGATTTTCTTTCATTTAACGACTCTTTTAATGGTCTTTAAAGACCAGCCGAGCTTCTCTGGGTGTTTTGTGTTTTAATAATTAGAAGTGGTCACCCTTCCCCCAACATAACAGTTTGGGGCTTCTGAAGCAGTTTATCGATCAAAGCAGTTCGACTTTCCCCTTCTCTACAACTGTTGTTCTAGTATTTCTCTAGCTCTCACACACACTTCCCCTGAGATATCAATGACATGATAGGAACTGTACACCTCCCTCACCTGGAATTAGAACGGTTTATCGGTTTTATTTCTAATTTCCAAACGCACGTCAGCATTGTTAGGTCGACTCAATCCTTCCCTTTCTCAAAATATTTGTTTTCACAACTCATGATGGGTTGGACACAACTATCTTGTGCAAAACCACCGATTTCCAGAGTCACCTTGAGGTTGTCTAATCATCCTGCTTCCCAGAAACACTCTATTCCATACTCACAATTCATCTGCCACTGTTGCATTTGTTCCAAAGATGTGAACTTCGGAAAAGGATCCACAACACTGATCAACTTTTTTTCTCAACGGAGGATTCGACAAAACTATGACTGATAGGGCCCTCAACTGTGTTCCAGCCATTAACCGCACCGCAACCCTCAACCACTTTCTTCCACCAACACGCGCTGTCCAAATAACGATAGGGTACTCTTCATCCTAACATGGCATCTCACCAGCAATGACATCCAACGTATCATTAGCTGCCGTTTTCTCCACGCTCGGTGGCAAGTCACCATGGGATACATATAAATCTCCAATTCTTTTTCTGCATTCCAAAAGAACGATTTCTGCCAAGTCAATGTATTGAACTCATTCCGACATGCACACCTTCTCTTTCAATCGCAGATATTACAATCTACTCGTTTACTTTCTTCTCTACACAATACCCAACTTCCATTTGAAGAACAGATTCACCAGCAGTTCTCCCAATCTAGTTGAATGCATTCGCTCTTCATAATTTGATCACTTCTACATTGCAGAGATGAAGTGTAGATTCGGCGACCACTTCAGAGAACAAAGATGTTTTGCCTGCACAAATAATGCTGAGTTTTTTTTACCCCTGCCATTTCAACACACCACCGTGTTTGTACGTCAAAATCATTATATTGGGCTTGCTATCGTGCTCCAAGGTGAAAGCACAATTCTTAATTTTCCACTATGAAACCCAAATACTACTGCATTCAATATGGGCTTCAACACTTTTTATTGTTTGTGCACCTTATCCTACGTCCTTACCCCTGCACCTGCACAGAAAAACTTCTCATCACTTGCGCTGCTGCTATAAATTGACAATGGTCAGTGAATAATTGCCTGCATCAGCAGCTATGCATTATCCGAGGCTGACGTTTACCCATCCATTTATCTGCCCGACTCTATCTTTCTCTCTTTCACTCTCTCTCTTTCTTCATCTCTCTTTCTCTGTATCCTTGTTTGTGTGTGTGTGTGTGTGTGTGTGTGTGTGTGTTCGTGTTTGTGTGTGTGTGTGTGTGTGTGTGTGTGTGTTTGTGAATGTGTGCTTGTGTGAGAGAGAGAGACAGAAATCTTAGCCCATTTAAGATTCAGGCACAATCCCATCATGTCAACAATAACAATTTGCCAAATGACAAAATACAGACGACAATGTGACTATGAAAAGTATAAATTAGTTGTGCCACATGGGAGTAGAAATTGGAGTGAAGTAACAATTTAGATAAACCGTTAGAACTTTAAGCACAAACAAATGTGGAAGAATAAGACTAGGAGAAAAGTAGCATCAGACAGAGAGAACGAGTGAGATAGAGAGCGAGATAGAGACAACTTGGTCATAATCGAAACTGACTGTCTGTGTGGTCAGACATGGAAAATAAATAAACGCAAGTAGGGCTTCAGTGGCCAATTGAAACATAATGGAAACTAAACAAGTGCACATATTTTTTATATAGATGCAGAGAGAAATAAAGGATCAAGTTACTAGAATTGTCCTGGAAGGAGCTTTTCATGTGAGGACAGTCACATGGGGAATATAGCATTGTGATGCGAATGATGAAAAGTTAAAAAAGAACAGATAGCAGAGGTGAGAGAAAAATACCATGATAAACAGAGCTCGTAAAATAAAGAAGAAGAAATATTGATGAGCATCAAGGCTGATACTTGCATGTTCTGATAAAGGTATAGAGCATTTTGCAAACTTGCAGTTTTGATTTACTTCACTAAAATAGAATAGCCACTGCGCATATAACGAAATATGCACAAAAAAGTCAGACTTCGTAATACTTAACGCTGTTGTAATGCCCTTCAAATTAAAATATGTTAATAAGGTGAGTGATAGAAATGAATTGTGTATTTGACAATAAAAGGAAAAAAAAACAAAAACGACAACTGTGCAATCTGGTAATTTGAAAGAAAAGAAAAAAAACAACCTTCAGGAGAAACGCAGCAATTTGAAGTTTGAAAATATTACCAATGGAACCAAAAAGTTGCGCATCCATAAATGTTGACAGATTCGTTGAGTTTCTACGGCAATCTCTGCTTTTATTCATTTGAAACTTTCATCACCCCTGCACTGTGGGTAACAATATCATTCCATTAATATTTCTCAACGACGCAGCAAAATCTTAATATAAATATGTACGAGGGTTCTTCATCGAATCATTCCTAGATGCGCAGATACAGAGAAAAGGTATTCATTTACGTACGTTAAAGAAATTACTTTCATTTAGAAAGAAACAGGTGCAAATTGGTAAATGTTCGCATTTAAGCAAAAACAATTTCCACTTATTCCTTCTAGCTAATGTAGAAAAACACAAATTGATATAGTGTGCTATTTTGCAGGCCTGGCAAAGGCACAATTTGATACGAACAGAGAAAAGAAAGAACATTTCAAGATTTTTTTTTAACTGATATAAACGTCTAAGTCTGTTTATGTCAACACAATGATTTCTTCCAGTTATTTCGCATACAGACTATTCTATTTTGACAGTATAAAGAAACACATAAACACTTATTTTAAAAAAAGTAGTACTATTCCATAAAACAGACGAATTAAAGCAAAGAGTATTAACTTTATTACAGTTTTGGGGTGAACTGATGTTATGATGTATGCAAACACACACACACACACACACACACACACACACACACACACACACACACA
>JAHRHZ010000141.1:1162490-1294198 GCA_024137785.1 Ginglymostoma cirratum | reverse complement strand
ACACACACACACACACACACACACACACACACACACACACACACACAGAGAGAAACACACACAGAGGGAGAGAAAGAGCATGTGTGACAGAAAGAGATGGTGGAAGCACCTGAAAGCTAATATTTTGACACGATTGTGCGCCTCACGCTTTGAAACGTCATGTTTATAATTTATGCAAACGACAAGTGGTGTCTGTTTCAGTTGCACTCATCTTGGAAATTTCTGTCAGCTATCACAAAGCATCCTCAAATGAAAGTTGTGCATTTATCACGTTCAGACTTTTTTTTTCCCATTTTTGTCATGCAGAATTGAAGACCTGCAAAGAAAGTAAGAGTTTTAAAAAATAACGTAAATATAAGTGAAGTCATGTTTAAACCCCAATAAACACGTGAAAATTGCCGCGATGTATGCATTGTTGGCGCAATAATGTCGGAAACGACAATTTTGTACCGGCTTATCGGAGTTTGATTTGCAGTAATAAATGAATTAAGCGCATGAGATGCATGAGTTACCAGTAACCAGGCACAGAATACCAATTCTATTTCCAATTCTATTGTACGCTGTGCAGAAAGTATACTGCGTGACAAAAGTGTAAAATAAATGTTCTTCAACGTGTTTTTTTTCCCCGAAAAGTATTGATTACACATGTTGGCTTTGCTGCCATTCAGATACCTGAGTCACATTTTGATTCTAACCTATTACGTCTTGCAGCATTTGCAATGGAACTGGCAGGTATGGTCATTACTACTTAATGTTAGTTGACAAACAGTTTAATTCCATCATGGTGTTGAAGGTGATACTAAGAAACTATTCTATTAAGTTGTTGTCACGAGGGGCAGACTTTTCTTATAAACATATGGAGAATTTCACCTCCTAAGAGACCTTGGGTAATTCCAAAATATCTTACCGGAGGGAGGCACTCTCTCCAGTAAGAAGTGAAATGCAGGTCTATCAAAGGTACAAGTAATTCACTTAAGAATTCAATATCCAACTATATATGTAAGATGAATGTGGAAATATGCCTGTGCCTGTTGGGAAGTAAGTCTTCAGGTGAAGAGCGAGAGAAAGAAAAGTCGAGGCAGTCAGAAGGAGGCAATGGACTAGTCAGCGAAACAATCTCAAAGACAGATAGACAGAAAGACAAAGAGAGACAGAAAAAAATTTGGCATCAGTCAATGTATTGGCGATGAGACAACGGCAACCATTGAAGCATTCCGGTTCATCATTGCAGGTTTTGTTCTCTCTCTCTCTCGCCTCTGCATCATTTGTTATGATGATGAAACAATACACCTTCATTCTGAAAAACACGTGCAGGAAGCACTGAAAGAAGGAATATATAATCTGTCTAAGGTTTGCAATGCCCATTACCAACAATGTCTTGTCAGCAGTACTAATGGTCGAATTGGTTGCGTGTAAATGTTTAAATCCACGACGGTGTGTCTTTAGCCAGCGGTAATGGAAACGAATGGAGAATATATACTTGACTCGAACTTTACCAGCCAACACGCTGCACATGCATGTGTCCATGCCAGTACCAGTAGGAGTGACAAACAGGAAATCGTTGGGCATTCAACGTTCTTGCCTCACATCAACAACATCATCAATTGTGTTTTGTGGAGCTAACTCTGTGCTTAGGGAAACAGACTTAATCAAATCTAACAATTCAACACAAGGCATCTGTGAGGGGCTTTGGGCTAACAACTGTATCAGGAGTGCACGCTCATGCAACTTTAAATCTTGGGGCAATGCATTCAGCTCCAACTCCCATCCCCAAATCAGAAATTAGTATCAAGTTAGCGATCAATTCTGCTACATTAAAGAAATCAGGAATCCATTCCAGGACAAGGCATTTGTAAACATGAACTGCCAAGTTGGTTAAACTACCAAACGGGACTACTTCGTGCCAAATTATATTAGTCGCATTTGATGGATGTAACTAAGCGATCCCACATCCACAGAATGACATCCAACCTCTGGAGTTCTTCCACATTCTGTTGTGAACAATTGATAACTATTGTAGAAAAAAATCCAGAAATGAAGCCACCTACAGGGATGGAACACCCAAGCACATTACTGCAAAAGATAAGCCTGAAGCATTTGCAACAAACTTCAGCAAAAAGTATAGACAGTTTGGTTCATCTCAGTCTACTCCACTGGTGCCAAGCATGATGGATATTGCACTTCAGTCAATTTGATTCACTCTACCTGATATTATAAAATATTTGTAGATACTGGATATTGAAAACATTATGGAACCTGATAAATTTCCGACAATATTACTGGTTAATTGTATTAAAAATATTTGCAGCTCACATCACCAAGCTGTTCCTTAATGACTACTGAAATGAATTAATGCTTCAGCGACTACCATCTGATGGCTCTGACATGGCTTTTAAGAAGTGCTTTAGGACATTAGTAATGAAAATAATCATCTCCAGTCACCCAGGATACTTTAGTCCTCTGCAGTTCTCCGATGGTCATAAGAGGTCCATGGCAGCTATCACTCCCTGGTTTCACAATCAACGCTGGAGTATCTGAATATCAAGAAAAACTACGTCAGATGCCTATTCATTAATTTTAGCTTCCACTTAAGCATCATAATTCGAACAAAACCTATCTCCAAAATCCGAGATTTACACCCCTTCTCCTCACCTTTGCAACTGGATATTCTGCTTCAGGACCCGCAGGCTGCAAGCGGTAAGGATAGGTGACAGCAGCTCCACAACAAAAATCTTCAACACCTGTACCGCAAGAGATTCCATACTCATCTCCTCATCTTAAACATTCACGACATTGTGGCCAAATTCAGCTCAAACTCCATTGACGTATTTGCTAATGGTACCACTTAAGTGGATGGCTACGTAACCAACGATGCAATAGAGTACAGAAAAGAAACGATGTACAGCTTAATGACATAGTGTGAGGACAACGATTCACTTCTTAATGTAAGAAAAAACAAAGCATGTAGTGATCTACTACAGGAAGTGAGTTGGATAATACGTCTTTGTTGGTACCTAAAGTCTGAGGTGGAAAAGTTCAGAAGCTTCAATTCCTTTGGCATAAATATCACCAACGATCTTTTCTGATACATCCACAATGACAAAAGAATGAAAACAAACGCCTTCACTTCCTCTGAAGGATAATGAAATAAAACGTGCGCCCAATGATTCTTACCCTTTTCTGTCGCTTATGATTTTCTTGAACGTATCTTCGTTGATTTTATGAAAGCTTTACATAACAAATGCTCTTCTCAAAATGGCATCACTTTACAAAGACTTTTGAACATAGCCCAGTCCAGCACGAAAAGGAACCTTCTTTCCTTGGAATCCACCTACACTTTCAGCTGCTTTGAGAAAACACGCCACATCATGAAAGACCAGTGCGACCCCAGTTATGCTGTCTTCCAGCCTCTTCCATCGGGAATAAGGTGCCAAAGTTTGAAAACACGTCCCAACATAATTAAGAACAGTCTCTTCTCCACTGCTATCAGGATTTCGAATGGGCCTCCCATATATCATTTTTGATCTTTCTCTACACCTTCTCTGTCGCTGTGACATTAAATCCTTATTATATTCTAATGCCCTAATATACCTATGTGAGATATTTATCTTGTTAGCACACAAAACAATAATTTTGACTACAAAAACAACGCTGATGGAAAATCTCAGCAGGTCTGAAAGTATCTGTCAAGAAAAGAAACAAAGTTAACGTTTTGGGTTCGGTGACTCTTATTCAGAAATGATGTTGTCTGCAAAAACGTCAGTTTAGGGTGCAGAAAAAAATAGGGGGAGGATGGCATCGGGAGGAAACGATAGGATAAAGCCCAAGGAGACTGAAGAGCAGTTCTAACGATAAAGAGTTGACAATGATCAGGCTGGGAGGGTGAAAAAAGTTGTTAATGGGGACGATTAGTAACTAATACCAGGTAGTGTGAAATGGCAAGCTATGTGGTAACAAAGCCTGGTGTGTGGGGTAGGGGGCTGGGATATGGGAGAGTTGAGGCCCTAAAATGATTGAACATGATATTGAGTCCAGAGGGCAGCAGTGTCCCCAAGTGGAAAATGAGGTGTTGCTCTTCTCGCTTGTGTTGAGCTTCGCTCAAACACTGTTGCAAGCCAGAGACAGATATGTTGGGCAGGGAACACAATGGTGCATAAAAGTATCAGGCAACGGGTAGTTTAGGGTCTCTTTTGCGAGCAGAATTTAGACGTTCTGCGAATCAGTCACCTTTTCCGGCAACTTCGTTTTTGTTCCTGATTTATAGCATCCGCAGTTATTTTGTTTTTTTAAAATAATCTTGACTATATCGCGGATTTCCCTGATATGTCCTGTTCTCAAAAATAAAAACAAAACACAGTACACTCCATGCTGTCCATTCAAACCCAAGCCCATTTCGTCCACTCTCGATTATCATAAGTTTTGGAATGTATCATCGACTCTGCAATCAAGCTGTGCTTGCTCAGTAATAGTCTGCTCAGTGGCGCCAAGTTTCTGTTCTACCAAGACCACTCAGCTGGTGACCACATTACAGAATTCTTAAAATTTTCAATCATGGACAGAAGAGGTGAATTACTGAGATCAGTGAGAGTGAGCGACCATGACAAGAATGTTTCATTCGACGAAGTGTGAGAAGAAGTATCCCTAGAAAAGTTGAAAATAGTCTGGTTCAGGAGACAAACTCTTCACGTTTTGAGACACAGCTGGCAAAAAAAAAAATGAAGACACGTTTGCTGGAAAATCAGTCAACTTAATTCCAAGCTGTATTTGTAGACTTCGCCAGCGGGGTGCCCTTGGCTGAAACATCTTAATCTATTTCATAAATGAAGTTAACTCCATCATATTGTTAGAAGATGGTATGATCGATGATGATTGTTCAACGTTCAGCACCATCCGTGACTCCATAGATACTGAAGTCTGTGTTCAAATATGACAAAATCTTGAAAATATACAGGTTTTAACTGATAAGTGGAAAGTAACATTCACTTCACACGAATTCCAGGAAATGACAACAAGGTATAACAGTCAATTTAACGAATATCCCTTGTATTTCAATGGCTCTACTGTCCTGTGAGATCCCACTATCAACGTACTTGGGATGGCATCGATCAGAAGCTTTCCATAAAAACCCAATTACTACAAGAACAGCTAATAGTCGAGCAATACAGTGTCGCGTAACTTATCCTTTGACTCCTCAAAGCCTGTCCACAATAAATGAGGCCAATGTCAGGAGCATGATTGATTGGCGTTATGTAGCTTCAACAATATTTAAGATGTTTGAAACAATTCACGACAAAGCAGCTGACATGATGGGCAATAATTCAACAAATAACCTCACCCTCCATCACCAAAGCTCAGTAACAGCAGTGTGCACTGTACAAGTTATTCACAAATTCGCCAGGAGATACTTACACAACAAGTTACAAGGACGCGACCAGCTCCATTTAGCAGGCAAGTGCAAGACGTACAGGGGAGTAGAAACACCTGCTACTCCACTCTAAGCCACTCACATCCTGACACAGAAAATCTATCGACATTCCTTCAATGTAACTGTGTAAAATCCCTGAATTCCCTCCTGAATTTATCGTGAGTGAATGTACAGCACGTGGTCTGCAGATATTCACGATTACAGCTCACGATGACTCCTCAAACGGAATTAGGAACTTGAATGAAATGCTGGCCAGCCGGCGATGCTCATGTCACATGGGTGAATAAAGGGTCTGCTTGCAGAAAATGTAATTTGTTGAATTCAGCATTCATTTTACTGAAAATTGTCAACCGAATATGCAAACATTAAAAAAGACTGTATTTGTGTCTTACAGAGCATAAAAAGTGCAAAGAAGGTATGTGTTACACAAAATTAAATTGTTGTGGACGTAAATAGTTCATGACCAATCACAAATACTCTTCGTGAATAATAACAACCAGATCAATATTTATTCAGGTTCTGTTCAAATATATTTATTTACCTTTCACTTTCGATATTGCAACAAAAGTCTATGTCTGCACTGTGAGGTTAATGCATGAATTAACAGCGATGTCACGGTTTCAAACAAATAAAATCGCATCGATACCAGTGGTGTCTTTTATTCTTCTTTTTAATTGAGCTGTTTCCAAAGGAAAGAAGAAAAGTTCATTTTTATTTAAATGCATAGTTTGATTCCAAAGTGGATTTTTTTGGCATATCTTTCCTCAAACTTGGAGTTGCAACCCAACTCAAAAAATATATCTTTCGCCAAACGGATTTTGCGAAGCAATAAGCTGGCATATTCGAAAACAATATGTAAGTATTCCATTCAATTTATTAACAAAAGCAAAATTTTCGGCTAATGAATGACTAGCACTCAGAAATCAACCTGTTGAACTAGAATCTAGTGCAGTTTGACTTCTGACTTTGTCCACCACTGTTCAACCTTGGCAGCTCCACATTCAATATTGAGAGCAATGCAGTCGATAAATTCGCCATGTAACTAAACGTACTTACTTGCCACAAGATCAGAATGTGACTTTACTTTGGACAGGAATATAACGCACAATGTTGGGTTAAACAAAAATGAAAATAAATACATTTTATAAAGGCGGATATATGTTTCTGCCAAATGGTTCAATGCAATACACATACAGGAATAAATATTTACACTTCTTCAGAAATAGGCATTCAGTTATATTAAAAGGACAAGTAAGTGACTTAAAAATCAGTATAAAGCAATAAGTCTAACAAAGAAAATGGGAATATTTTTATGACTGCGCTTTGTTTGTCAGAGACAGAGATTGCTAGAGAGAGAGCGAAACTGAGAGTTTGACTGTGAGCAAGGATTATGTGACTATGTATGCGTGTAGACGGATGGAGAAGGATTGTCAAGGCAAATTAGGACCAAGTAAAAATCTTAAAAAGAGGGAAAATGATCAAATACACGTCACAATATGGAGACAGAGAAAGTGTTACGGAGAAAGAGCTATTGATATGGTATCACATCCCCAGCCAGTGTGGGACTAAGATGTTAATATGAAGGTAAAGAAAACAAAATTAAAAAGGCAAGAGTGGAGCACAGAGTTATCCGAATTTTTAAAAGAAGGAGCTGACAGTCAGAGAGGCTGAGACAAATTTACATTCAGAAGACCACAATAGCACAATTCAAATTTCATCCTATGAATGTTCGGTTGATTTTTTTATTTCTCTATTGATTCACGGAATGAGGGTGTCGCGGGTTGTTAGCACTTATTGCTCATTCTTCAGTGTCGCCGTATTGCTGTGGGTCTACAGTCACAATTAGACCAGACCCGGTAAGGGACATTCGACAACTGATTCTTTTTCGTAATTTAACACTTAATTCCAAACATTTTCTTTCATCAAATTTGATCACCTGCCATAAAAATGAGTCCACAAAGCGAATGGGAACCTTTGAGTGCATTAGGATTGCGTGTCAGAGGGAAGTATCGACAGAGAGAGTGAAATTCAGAGCTTGACTGTGAGCAAGGGTGCTATGACGGCGTATGTCCTCGATAATTCTTTTTTTTTCCAATTTATGTGTTCTGTTTTACAGGCTATCAAAAGTGCAAACAAGGTGGGCGTTACATCAATTTCAACCAAAATAATTCAATACTGAATAAACTCTGGGCAGTATTACTTACCAAATAATCACAGTAGGGTCAACATTGATTGAAGTATTGTTCCCCAACTTACTCCTTCGAAAAATTCAACCTCGTTCAAGTCTTAAGAGGAGCAGCCACCGCCACCATCACCTCCCGCCCCGCGATAACTGACATTAATTATGCTTTCTCACCTCAGATACTCCAGAACGGCTTAGTTTCTCCAGCAAATGTGTTTTGTTTTCTTGTTTCGTTCAATTGAAATTGGTTACTATATCCAAGTCTGCTGAAGGGAAATAATCACGTTAAGAGAAACGGTAATACAGGTGTCTGCAGAAAGCAGCCTAGAGAAATTAATGTCTTTCTAACATGCTCTTTTTAACTGAATCGTTTATAAACGAAAAATGCAAATATTACTTCTCAGATTAATGTCATTGAATTCTTAAATTGAGTTCATTACCAATCTTGGTACACGTATGATACCTGTTTGTTTTACCATGTAGAACTTGCGAAGCAACAAGATGGTAGGAAATTTTAATTATCATTTTTATTTTCTTGGGACATGGGCGTCGCTGATTGAACAGAATATGTACCTGTTAGCTATGTGCTTTTGAGAGAATGCTTGTGAACTGCCTTATTGAAGAGGTGCAGCCCATGTGTTACAGGTAGACTCACAATGATATTATAGCATGAGCGTACGGATTTTCACCAACAACACAGAAGGTTGTTTACAATGTTTTTCACTTGAGCTTTTCATTAATTTGAATATTGGTAGAGTGAATGGAAATGGCAAAATGTTAAACCAAAATTGGACATTGTCCAGATTTTGTTGCATTTGCCTGTGACCTGCTTCATTACCCAGGGAATCGTGAATGATGTTGACTATTGTGCAATCATTGCGCAGTGTCCTACCTGATGCATGTTGGAGAGAATGACATTGCAGAAGCGGTTATGAAGGAGATCGGGTCTAAGTTACGGTGCTGCAAAAATTCTGCACGAATGAATTAACACCAACAACTGTAAGTATCTTCTTATCTATCAGAAACGAACAGACCAGCAGAGAATTTAATTCTTGTTTTCCATTGATCCTGCTGTTATAATGCACATTGATGCGATACTCTGTAGAGTGCTGAATTGATGTAAATGGCTGAAATCTCTGCCTCAACACTTGAATTCCGCTGTTCTATCCTTGCTTGAAGCAAGCCTATAAAGAAGTCAGGATCTGAGTGACACTGGCAGAACTCTTAAAGAGGATATTTAAGCAGGTTGTTGTTAAGCATGTGAATAAAAGAAGTAGAGTTGTTGACACTGTCCATAACCTTTCGACGATCTATAATTCACTGTTCAAAAAGTAGTTGGTTAGGTTATATTATCCTACTTTTTATTTTGTACAATGCATACCTGAACAATATTCTTCATTGTCGTGGGGCTGTAGATGTAAATCAATCTCACAGCTCCAGGATTACATGTAAGCTCTGCTGTACATCCAAATCCAGAAATGAATTGTTGTATACATTTAAACAAATCACAGCAGGAGGAGCCTTCACAAATATACCCAACCTCAGTGATAGAAGAGAAAAAGAAAAAAAAAACTTTAATGCCAAAATAAGGTTGAATAATTTGCAACAATCTTTAGCTAGAATAACCGAGTGGGTGATAAATCTCTGCGTCTCAATTGAACCCCCTGTCACGGAAAGCCTAGGAGTCAAGACATTGCAATTAGGATACAGAGATACTGCAAAAGCTACGAAGTTGACAACAATGCAGCAAAACGATATAAGGTTTGTGACCAAAGCCAACCGTTTCCTCAGTTAAGACATTCCAGTGCAGTAACAAATCTGATTTGTTTCTGCTTAATGTTTAAAATAAACTCGTAGGTATTTCCTGAAAGTAAAAATGTGGCGAAATGAAAACCCACAAATTATTGCCTTCGCAGCCTCCAAGAAAGTGATGGAAGGTGTCTTTAGACTGATTATAAGCATCAACTGCTCTACAACAATCTGTGTAATGAAGGGCAGTTTCTGCTCGAGCACGGCCTCTCAGCTCCTGAAATCATTGCAGTCTTTGTTCAAAGATGGGCAAAAGAAAACTGAATTCCAGAGATATGGGGCGATTGAAAGTACATTGCAATCAAGTCTGCATTCAAGGAAGTGTGGCATGAAAGAGATCGATCGTAACTATAATGAACGTGGGATGGACAGCCTTCAGCAGACTGAAGTCAAATTAACACATTTAAAACACCAATGTTTGTTGAAAGTCAATCATCTAAGCTGCACGTTATCAGAAAAGAGATACTCAGTGTCCGGACTTTGTCATTGCAAACTCTTAAATCATCAATTACCTCCCTTTCATAATACGGACGAAAATTCCTATGTTTGCTAAACTTTGCATAACATTCAGTACAATTCGTGACACTTTAAAGACTGAAGCACTCCATGTTCAAAGACAACTGTATCAGAACAAATATCATGTATGAGCTAACAAACAGCATGGAGCATTTGAGACACACAGGCAATGGCCATCTCCCATAAGGAGCAATCAAACCACCACCCTTGCCTTTCAATGTAGTTATCATCTCTGCATATCCAACTATCGACTTATTTGGGAATACAATTGATAAGGAATGAATTCGCCAAATCAACACAACAGCAACAAGGAGATGTCAGGATCAGAAAGTTCTGCTGCAACAATCTCATCTCCTGACTTCCCAAAGCGTGTTAATTTTAGACAATGCACAAGTCAGAGGTGTGCTGGAATACTACTCATTATGCAAAGACTTTGCACTCCCTGTAACACACAAACAGACGCCATCAGTTCAAGAATGCAATTCATTTCCTCTTTTTCGATGATAAGGAGGAATGGGGAATATATTCAAGATAGCCAGCGATGCCCACATCACACGGCTGAATAAAGAAAATATATCATGTGGGTGTCAAACCACAGAAAAGTTGTTATTTAATTCAGCACTGATCTTATTAATAATAGTCAACCGGTCATGCAAACATCAGTATTTTTTGTCCAACAGAGCAGAAAAAGTGCAAAAAAGTATGAGTTTCAGGAATTTCCAGCACTAGAATGATAAGCATTGTTGTAAACTGTGACAAATTTTCATTCTCTGAAAATCGCCTCTGGTCAATATGAATTCAACTTGCATTCAAATTTATATATATTTATTGCATAATGCAAGTTCCACACTGTAACACAAATCAACGTCTGATATCTGTAAATGGGAACATACTCAAAAACCTTCTGTTTCACCTTGCAGAGCTTGCAAAGGAACAAGCTGTTAATGTCCCGAACAACATGAGCATGTTCCAATGCAAACACTATAATATTCGTTGCATGACTGCTGATAAATAGCCATGGGCTGGGATTATAAACTGCTAATTTGTGGTCTGATCAGAAAGTGCCATGACTTTGGACTTTGAAGCAATCTTTGAAGTCGGATGAAACATTAGTCGATTCAGAAAGTACTCCAAAATTCATATTTTCAAAAAGACAATTGAGACGTTGGTGTATTCACCAAGATAAGGAGGGTTTGAAAGCAGACGTTTCATCGCCTTTCAAGTTGACATCCTCAGTGCTGTGGAGCCTCCTGTGAAGCGCTGTTGTCTTGTGCTGGTTCAAACCACATAAATTCCAATTGCTACAAGATAACTACACTGCACAGGAGGGTACACAGCACTGCGGATTACACCCGGTAACGGGACGAAACATCCGCTATCAAACATCCGAGCTCGGTGAACCCACTGATATGTACAACAAGAACACCAGAAATAAAGTTGCAGGTAAAACTCAGCAGGTCTGGAAGCATTGGTGAAGGAAAAAGTTAATAGTTAATGTTTCAGGTATGGTGACCCTTCCAAAGAACTCCAGCAACCGAACTACAAATCTTCGCTTCAACCTCGAGAACAATTGAGACTTCAACAAAGATACGAGACAATATGGTCGAGAAAAATAACTAAATTGCAAGATGCATGCTGAAATTGGGTAATTAAAAAAAATACAACTAAGAACAGGATTGTATTAAGATAAAGAAAGCTTTCCAAAAATGACAGAGGCGGACTTGTGGGAGTGGATATTAAAAGAAATGATCTGCTATCATCATACATTCTGTGCTTTGCAACTTAATGTCTACAATTTATGGAAATCAGAAGGCATGTTTGATTTATAAGGCTCTTTATTTTCCGAAAGAAAATGCTTAGTGTTGTTCACTTAGATCATTGCATACTAAATGTAACATTTCTATTTAACTCGTATAGTATATGGACATTTTTCTATTTTATGCTGCAGACATGAAGAAAGCCAAAGAACGTGACAGCTGTGAAATAATAAGACTAGGATAGAAAATTCAAGAATATGCATCAATATATATTGATCATTATCGAAATGAAAATGGAAAAGATTGATAAGGCATTAATGTTATAATATAACAAAATTTCAAATTTGTCAGAAAGAAGCTCGTAAGTAGTTGTATAGACTTGCACATATGAACTGATAATTATGAAACTGGGCGAGGAGTAATGTGGGGAGAGGTTTGGTTACCAGAGACATAGTATTCATGATTCTGTTTATCTTCAGAATTGTATTGGCTGAAAAGAAAATATGTGAAATAATACATTTTTAGATTGATTAGTCCAATGTCTTTTTTTCTATTAATTTTCAATAACATGGCGCATTCAATTTGGACTCGATGCCTTCTGAATATTGGAGCGACAAATTAATTATTTTTTACCTTGCCATGCAGAACTTGCGAATGAAGAGGCAGGTATGAAGAAAGAAAATGAAATGTCAGCTAACGAGTATTTTCGTGCCTTTATTATGGTAACATTATGGCTGCCAAATTATTCTGTGGGTATTTTTTCTTTCCTTACGAGCAGTTGCTGTTCAGGGCAAAGAAATACATTTCATCCCCTGATGCCATCGTAGAGTTGATTATCCTCAAAAATGAGCCGAAGTACATTCTATAATGGGGGATATATGTTTCTGCCATATAGTTAAATGGAATACACATACATGAAAAATCTTTACACTTCTGTAGAAATATACATTCTATTGTATTAAAAGTAAACTTAAGTTCCTTAAAAATTTGAAATACTGCAATACGTCTAACAAAGAAAATGGGAGTATCTTTGTGAATGTGCTTTGTTTGTGAGAGACAGAGAGATTGCCAGAAAGAGGGCAAAACTGAGAATTCGACTGTGAAAAAGGATAAGGTGATGATGTACGTGTGTAGAGGGATGTAGAATGATTGTGAAGAACAATAGGGTCGGAGTAACAAATTAAAAAGGATAAAACTGATTAAATGCACGTTTGAAGATGTCGCATAGTTGGAGGAAGAGAAAGTGTCACGGAGAAAGAGATATTAATATGGTATAACAACCCCAGGTTGTGTGGGACTGAGAATTTAATATGAAGATGAAGGAAACAAAATTACAAATGCAAGAGTGGAGCACAGAGTTGTCCAAATTTTTAAAAGAAGGAACTGAAAGCCAGCGAGGCTGAAACATATATTCACACAGAAGAACGCAGCAGCACAGTTCAAATTTCACTCTTTGAGTTTTCGTTTTTTTTAAATTGCTCTATTGATTCACTGAATGAAAGTGTCGCTGGTTGTTAGCACTTATTGTTCGTTCTTCGGATTCACTGAATTGCTGTGGGTCTACAGTCACAATTAGACCAGACCCAGTAAGGGACATTCGACAACTCATTCTTTTTCATAATTTAACACTTACTTGCAAACATTTACTTTTGTCAAAATTGATCACGTGCCATAACAATGCGTCCACAAAACGAATGGGAAACTTTGTGTGCATTAGGATTGTTTGTCAGAGAGAGATATTGATGAGAGAGTGAAATTCAGAACAAGGGTGATATGACTCCGTATGTTGTGGATAATTCTTCTTTTGTTTTCAATTTATTTGATCTGTTTTACAGGCTATCAAAAATGCAAAGAAGGTGGGCGTTACATCAATTTCAACCAAAATAATTCAGTACTTAATAACTCTGGGCAGTATTCCTTACCAAATAATCACAGTAGTATCAATATTGGTTGACGTATTGTTCCCCAACTTACTCCATTGAAAAATTCAACGTCGTTCAAGTGTTTTGAACAGCAGTCACTGGCACCACCACCGGCAACCCCCCACCAAAACAAAAACATTAATTATTCTTTTTCGCCTCAGATACTCCGGAACAGCATAGTTTCTCCAGCAAATGTGTTTTGTTTTCTTGTTTCGTTGAATTGAAATTGGATAGTGTATCCGAGGCCACTGGAGGGAAATAATCATGCTAAGAGAAGCTGTAATGCAGATGTCTGCAGAAAACATCTCAGAGAAACTAATGTCTTTCTAAAATGTTCCTTTTAACTGAATCGTTTATATGCGAAAAATGCAAATATGACTTCACTGATTAATGTCATTGAATTTTTAAACTGAGTACATTGCCAGCGTTGGCTGATATTTTGAAAGGCCGAGTTAACATATGATACTTGTTTGTTTTACCGTGTAGAACTTGCGAAGCAACAAGATGGTAAGGATTTTTAGCTAGTATTTTTATTTCTTTGGGACATGGGCGTTGCAGGCTGAAAAACATATATACTTGTTGGCTAAGCATCTTTGAGAAAATGTTTGTGAACTGCCTGTCTGAAGAGGTGCAGTCCATGTGCTCTTGGTAGACTCACAATGATATGACAGCGTGGGCTTCTGGATTTTTACCAACAACACAGAAGGAACTTTGACAAATAATGATGAATCATTGTCAGCCGAACTTAGTTGTGTTGATAATGCATATGCTCTAGTTTTTCCAAATAGAAACGTTCGTCAGTTTATCAGGTGTTGTCTAAGCATCTTGGTTGCATTTCTCCACTGTGTCTTGTAGATACGACACAGCGCTTATACTCAGCTTCTGTGTTGGAGAGAGCACAATACGATTCAACTGATATCAATTAAGCGTACTGTGAATTGCTCGAAACTGTCAGGTCACTGGACCGTTTTGCTTTTGTGAAGCCGCTCTCTTCCAGTTAAGTGGGTAGCATTGCAACACGCTCATGATTTAAGCTTTTTTTTTTCTTCTATTGCGGATAGACTTTGTGAAGTCAGAACGTGTTTTACTGGTTGCTACATTCCTCGCCTCCACCATGGTCTTGTAGCCATTGTACTTAAGTGGCGATTTCATAAGAGCTTCTGATCAATTTTAAAAACAAGTATGTTGTTTTTAATGGAAACGCTATTAAATGTCAAGGGATGGTTGTTTACAATGCTTTTCACTTGAGCTTTCCATTAATTTGAACTTGGGTACAGTGAATGGCATGGGCAACATGTTAACCCAAGATTGGACATTGTCCGGATATTGTTCCATTTGAATATGAGCTGCTTCATTATTTAGGGAATCGTGAATGATCTTGACTGTTGTATAATCAATGCGCAGTTTTATTGATGCTTTTGACGATGTTGGAGGGAATGAAAATGCCGAAGCGGTTGTAAAGAAGTTCGGGCCTATGTTATTGATCTATGGAAATTCTGCAGAAATGAGCTAACACCAACAACTGTAAATATTTTACTATCTGTTAGATACGAATAGACCAGCAGGGAATTTAATCCTTGCTTTCGTTTGATCCGACTGTTACAAGGTGCCTTGATGCTACACTCGGTAGAGTGCTGACATGATGTAGTGGACTGAAATCGCTGCCTCAATTCTTGAATTGCGCCGTTCTATCCTTGCTTGAAGCAAGTCTATAAAAATGTTATGTTATGTGTTGCACTGGCAGAACTCTAAAAGAGGATCAGTAAGCAGATTGTTGCTAAGCATGTGCATTAAGGAAGAAGTGTTGCTGACACCGTCTGAATTATTTTGACAATTTGTAATTGACTATTTCAACAGTAGTTGGCTGGGTTAGATTATTGTACTGCTTATTTTGTACAATACAAGCCTGAAAAAAATAGTATTCATTGTAGTGGCGATGCAGATAAAAATCAATTTCAAAGCGACAGGATTACATCTAAGCTCTGCTATACCTTTGCATCCAGTAGTGAATTGTCGTGGTCATTCAAGCAAATCACTGCAGGAGGAGCCTCCACAAACCTTTGTGATTGAAGAGAAGAAAAAACTTTAATGACAAAATAAGGCTGAATAATTTGCAACAATCTTTAGCTAGATGGACCGAGTGGGTGATACAAATCTACTTCATTGAAACCTTCATCACAGAAAGCCTAGGACTCAAGATATTGCAATTAGGACACATAGATACTACAAATGCTATGAAGCTGACAATAATGCAGCAAAATGATTTAAGGTTTTTGATCAAAGCCCACTATTTCCTCAGTCAAGACATTCTAGTATATTTACAAATCGGGTATGTTTCTGCTCAACTTTTGAAAGAAATTTCCAGGAATTTCTTGAAAGTAAAAAGAAGAAGGAATCAAATCCCACAAATTAATGCCTACACAGTCTCCGAGAAAGTGATGGAAGGTATCATCAGAGTGATTACAAACAGCAACTGCTCTACAATGCTCTGTGCAATGAAGTTCAGTTTCTGTTTCAGAATGACCTATCAGCTCCTGACATCTTTGTAGTCTTTGTTCAATGATGGCCCAAAGAAAATTGAATTCCAGAGATACGGGGAGATTGACAGTCTATTGAAATCAAGTCTGCATTCAAACCTGTGTGGCATCAAGGAGAACGAACATATCTATAGTGAATGTGGGATGGACAGCCATCGGCAGATTGAAGTCAAATTGACACATATAAAGACGGGAATGTCTGTTGAAAGTCAATCTTCTCAGCTGCAAGTTATCGGAAAAGAGCTAATCAGTGTATGGACTTCATCGTTGCAATCTCCTAAATCATCAATGACCACCGTTACAGAATACAGTCAAAATTGTTATGTTTGCAAAATTTTACGTAACATTCAGTACAATTGGTGACAATTTAAATACTGAAGCAGTCCATGTTCAAATACAACTACATCAGTACAATATTCATGTATGAGCGAACAAACAGCATGAAGTATTTGAGCTGCACAGGCAATGGACATCTCCCAGAAGGAACAATCTACCCACAGCCGTTGCAATTCAATGAAATTACATTCTCTGCATATCCACCTATCAACTTATTTGGGATTACAATTCATAAGGAATGGACGAGCCAAATCAACACAGAAAAAATAAGAGGTCAGGCTCAAAAGGTTCTGTCGCACGGATCTCATCTACTGACTTCTCAAAGTGTGTACGTTTTTGACAATGCACAAGTAATATGTGTGCTGGAATCCTGCTCATTATCCAAAGAATTTACACTTCCTGTAATACACAGACAGACTCCATCAGTTCAACAATGCAACTCATCTCGTCTTTCTCGATGACAAGAAGGAATGAGGAATATACTCCAGACAGCCAGAGATGCGCACATCACACAGCTGAATAAAGAAAATATATCCTGCGAGTGTCAAGTCAGAGAAAAGCTGAGTTATTTAATTCAGCACTGATCTTATGGAGAACAGTCAACTGGTCATGCAAATATTTCTTTTGTCCAACAGAGCATAGAAAATGCAATGAAGATATGTGTTTCAGGAATTTCCAGCACTAGATTAATGAGCATTTTATAAAGTGTGACAAATTTTTATTCTTTAAGAATCATCTCTGGTCACAGAACACAGAACATAGAACATTACGGCACAGTACAGGCCCTTCGGCCCTCGATGTTGCGTCGACCTGTGAAACCAATCTGAAGCCAATCTAACCAACACTATTCCATTTTCATCCATATGTTTATCCAACTAACATTTAAATGCCCTGAAAGGTGGCGAGCCTACAACTGCTGCAGGCAAGACATTCCGTGCCCATACTACACTCTGAGTAAAGAATCTACCTCTGACATCTGTCCGATATCTATCAACCCCTCAATTTAAAGCTATGTCCCCTAGTGCTAGCCGTCACCATCCGAGGAAAAAGGCTCTCACAGTCCGCTCTATCCAATCCTCTCATCATCGTGTCTGTCTCCAATAAGTCACCTCTTAACCTTCTTCTCTCTAACGAAAAACAGCCTCAAGTTCCTCAGCCTTTCCTTATAAGACCTTCCCTCCATACCAGGCAACATCCTGGTAAATATCCTCTGCACCTTTTCCAATGCTTCCACATCCTTCCTATAATGTGGTGATCAGAACTGTATGCAATACTCCAAGTGCGGCCGCACCAGAATTTTGTACAGCTGCAACATGACTTCAAGGCTTCGAAACTCAATCCCTCTACCAATAAAACCTAACACACCGTCCGCCTTTTTAACAACCCTATCAACCTGGGTGGCAACTTTCAGGGATCTATGCACATGGACACCGAGATTTTTCTGCTTGTCCACAGTACCAACAATCTTACAATTAGCCCAGTACTCTGTGTTCCCGTTAGTCTTTCCAAAGTGAATCACCTCACACTTTTCCGCATTAAATTCAATTTGCCACCTCTCAGCCCAGCTCTGCAGCTTATCTATGTCCCTCTGTAACCTGCAACATCCTTTCGCACCATCTGCAACTCCACCGACTTCAGTGTCATCTGCAAATTTACGAACCCATCCTTCTACGCCCTCATCCAGGTCAATTATAAAAATGACACACAGCAGTGGCCCCAAAAGAGATTATTGCGGTACACCACTAGTAACTGAACTACAGGATGAATATTTCCTATCAACCACCACCCTCTGTCTTCTTACAGCTCGCCAATTTCTGATCCAAACCGCTAAATCACCCTCAATCCCATGCCTCCGAATTTTTTGCAATAGCCTATCGTGGGGAACCTTATCAAACGCTTCACTGAAATCCATATACATCACATCAACCGCTTTAAAATCATCCACCTGTTTGGTCACCTTCTCAAAGAACTCAATAAGGTCTGTGAGGCACGACCTACACTTCACAAAACCGTGTTGACTATCCCTAATCAAATTATTCCTTTCGAGATGATTATAAATTCTATCTCTTATAATACTTTCTAACATTTTACCCACAACAGAAGTAAGGCTCACTGGTCGATAATTACCAGGGTTGTCTCTACTCCCCTTCTTGAACAAGGGGACAACATTTGCTATCCTCCAGTCTTCTGGCAATATTCCTGTAGACAATGACGACATAAAGATCAAAGCCAAACGCTATGCAATCTCCTCCCTAGCTCCCCAGAGAATCTTATGATAGATCCCATCCGGCTCAGGATACTTATCTATTCTCACACGTTTCAGAATTGCTAACACCTCCTCCTTATGAAAATCATTTCCGTGTAGTCTAATAGCCTGTATCTCAGTATTCTCCTCGACAACATTGTCTTTTTCATGTGTGAATACTGATGAAAAAATACTCATTTTGTGCCTCTCCTATCTCTTCGGTCTCCACGCACAACTTCCCACTACTGTCCTTGACAGGCCCTAATCTTACTCTAGTCATTTATTTATTCCTGACATACCTATAGAAAGCTTCAGGGTTTTCCTTGATCCTTCCTGCCAAAGACTTCTCATGTCCCCTCCTGGTTCTTCTTAGCTCTCTCTTTCGGTCCTTCCTGGCTAACGTGTAACTCTCAAGCGCCCTAACTGAGCATTCGTGCCTCATAAGAAGAACAAAGAAAGAACAAAGAAAAAGTACAGCCCAGGAACAGGCCCTTCAGCACTCCAAGCCTTTGCCGATCCAAATCCACTGTCTAAAACTATCGCCCAATTCCTAAGGATCTGTATCCCTCTGCTCCCCACCTACTCCTGCATCTGTCCTGACGCACCTTAAATGAATCTACCGTGCCTGCCTCTACTACCTCTGCTGGCAACGTGTTCCAGGCACCTACCACCCTCTGTGTAAAGTACTTTCCACGTGTATCCCCCTTGCACTTTTCTCCTCTCACCTTGAAAGCGTGACCCCTCGTTATTGAATCCCTCACCCTGGGAAAAAGCTTATCTCTATCAATGTCTATCATCTTTACATAAGCCTCCTTCTTCCTCTTGACAAGAGATTCAACTTCTTTAGTACACCACGGTTCCCTCGATCGACCGCTTCCTCCCTGCCTGAATGTAGCTGTTCTTTGAACAAGCTTCACATTCCAATTGGGCGAAGCCCCTGCAGTTTCCTTCCCCATCCTTTGCATCCCAAGTCTTGCCTAATCGCCTCATAGTTGCCTTTCCCCCAATTATAACTCTTGCCCTGTGGTATATACCTATTCCTTTCCATCGCTAAAGTAAATGTAACCGAATTGTGGTCACTGTCACCAAAGTACTCACCTACCTCCAAATCTAACACCTGGCCTGGTTCATTACCCAGTACCTAATCCAATGTGGCATCGCCTCTTGTTGGCCTATCTACATACTGTGTCAGGAAATCCTCCTGTACACATTGGACAAAAACTGACCCATCTAAAGGACTTGATTTATAGCGTTTCCAGTCAATATTTAGAAAATTAAAGACCCCATAACAGCTACCCTGTTCCTTTCGCTCCTATCCCCCCGAATCATCTTTGCTCTCATTTCCTCTACATCTCTGAAACTATTCGGAGGCCTACAGAAAACTCCCAACAGGGTGACCTCTCCTTTCCTATTTCTAGCCTCAGCCCGTACTACCTCAGTAGACGAGTCCTCATCAAACGTCCTTTCTACAACCGTAATACTTCCTTGACTAACAATGCCACACCTCCCCCTCTTTTACCACCTTCCCTGATCTTACTGAAACATCTCAACCCCGGAACCTGCAACAACCATTCCTGTCCCTGCTCTATCCCCGTCTCTGAAATGGTCACAACATCAAATTCCCAGGTACCAACCCATGCTGCAGTTTCACCCATCTTATCCTGGATGCTCCTGGCTTTGACGTAGACACACTTCAAACCATCCTCATGTCTGCTGGTACACTCCTGCGACCTCGAAACCTTATTTATGATCTCACTACTGTCAACTTCCTGTGCACTGGAGCTACAAGTCAGGTTCCCATCCCCCTGCTGAATTAGTTTTAACTCTCTCGAAGAGCATTAGCATAATTCCCCTGCCCCCCCCCCCCCCCCCCGCTGCCCAGGATATTGGTATCCCTCTGGTGCAGTATTGCATAATTCAAGTTCTACACTGTGACACAAATTAACGTCCGATATCTGTAAACGTTAGCAGACTCAAAAAGCTTCTGTTTCACCTTACAGAGCTTGCAATGGAACAAGCTGGGAAGGTCCCGAACATAATGAACATGTCCCAGTGCAAACATTAATATGCTTGTTGAATTACTGCTGATAAATGGTCATGCGTTGCTTTTATCAACTGCTAACTTGTGTTCAGATCAGAATGTGTCATGACGTTGGACATTGAAACGATGTTTGAAGTCGGGTGAAACAGTGGTTGATTCAGAAAGAACGCCAAATTCCTTATTTTCAAAAAGAGCAAATGAGACGTTGGTTTATTCACCAAGATGGGGAGGGCTTGAAAGCAGACGTTTCATCCCCTTACAAGGTGACATTCTCAGTTCTGTGGAGCCTCCTGTGAAGCGCTGTTGTCATTTGCTGCTTGAAATCATATAAATTCGAACTGGTACAAATAACTACACTGCACCACAGGGTAGACAGAACTGAGGATGTCACCCATGAACGGTACGAAACATCTGCTATCAAATCTCTGAGCTCAGTGAACACACTGATGTGTACAATAATGACAACAGAAACAATGTTGCTGGAAAATCTCAGCAAGTCTGGAAGCATTGGTGAAGAAAAAAATTCAGATTTAGTGTTTCGGGTCATGTGACCCTTCCTCAGAACTCCAGCACCCGAACAACAAATCTTCACTTAAACCTCGAGAACAATTGAGACTTCAATAAAGATACTAGACAATATTGCAGAGAAAACTAATTAACTTTCCAAGATGCATGCTGAAACTGGGTAATGAATAAATAAATACAAATAAGAACAGATTTGGATTAAGGTAAAGAAAGCTTTCTATCACTGACAGTGGCGGAAGTGTGAAAGAGGACCTTAAAGCGATTGATCTGCTATCATCATGCATTCTGTGGTTTGCAGCTTAATGCCCACAGTTTATACAAATCAGAAGGGATGATTGATATAGACGGCCGTTTATTTTCCAAAAAAAGTTTAGTGTTGTTAAATTAGATCACTGCGTAAGAAATGTAACACTTGTATATGACTCAAATAGTATATGGACATTTTTCTGTTCTATGCTGCAGACCTGAAGAAAGCCAAAAAACGTGAGAGATGTAAAATAATAAGACCGTGATTGAAAATTCAAGAATATGTGTAAACATGTTTTGAACACTATTGAAATAATAATGGAAAGGATTGATAAACAATTAATGTTATAATATACTGTATATTATACTTTTTATGAAAGAAGTCTGTAACTAGTCGTATAGGCTTGCATATATGAACTGTTAATTATGAAAGTGGGCGGGGAGTAGTGTGGGGAGAGGTTTGGTGATAACAGAAAACGTATTCATGATGCTGTTTGTCTTCAAAATTGGATTGTCTGAAAAGGAAATATGTGAAATAATATATTTTTCAATTGATTCGTACAATGTATTTTTTTTCTGCTTATTTTCAACAACATGCAGTATTCATTTTGCAGTTGATGCTTTCTGAATAGTGGAGTGGCAAATTAATGCTTTTTTCACCTTGCAATACAGAACTTGCGAATGAAGAGGCTGGTATGAAGAATGAAAATATAACGTCGTCTAACGACTATTTTCTTGCCTTCATGATGATAACGTTATTGCTGTTAAATTATTCTATGAGTTTTTTTTTTCCTTACGAGCAGTCGCTATTCAGGGCAAAGAAGTACACATCATCCCCTGATGCCATAATAGAGTTGATTATCCTCAACATTGAACAGAAATACATTCTTTCTAGGGGGGGTGGTATATGTTTCTGCCATATCGTTCAATGAAATACACATTCAGGAATAAGTCTTTATACTTCTCTAGAAATATGCATTCTCTTGTATTAAAAATACACGTAAGTTACTTAAAAATTCGATATACAGCAATACGTCTAACAAAGAGAATGGGAATCTTTTTGTGAATGTGCTTTGTTTGTAAGAGAGAGAGAGAGATTGCTAGAGAGAGGGCAAAACTGAAAGTTTGGCTATGACTAAGCGCAATGTGACGATATATGCATGTAGAGCGATGGAGAATGATTGTCAAGGCAAATAAGGTCGGAGTAACAAACTAAAAAAGGGTAAATCTAATCAAATGCCCATTAAAAGATAGAGACACTGTTGCATAGTTGAAGGAAGAGAAAGTGTAACGGAGAAAGAGCTATCAATACAGTATCACATCCCCAGGCAATGTGGGACTGGAAAATTAATATGAAGATAAAGAAAACAAAATTACAAATGGAGCACAGAATTGTCCGAATTTTTAAAAGAAGGAGCTGAAAGTCAGCGAGTCTGAGACACATGTACACAGAGAAGAACGCAGTAACACAGTTCAAATTTCACACTTTGAGTTTTCGATTTTGTTAATTTCTCGATTGATTCACGGAATGAGAGCGTCGCTGGTTTTTATCACTTCCAGCTAATTGTTTGGAGTCACCGTATTGCTGTGTGTCGACAGTCACAATTAGGCCAGACCCGGTAAGGGACATTCGACAACTGATTCATTTTCATAACTTAACACTTAATTCCAAACATTTCTTTCGTCAAATTTGATCACCTGCCATAACAATGCGTCCACAAAGCGCATGGGAACCTTTGTGTGCATGAGTAATGTTTGTCAGAGGCAGGCATGGACAGAGAGAGTGAAATACAGAGCTTGACTGTGAGCAAGGGTGATATGACGTCATATGCCCTCGGTTTTTTTTCCAAATTTATGTATTCTGTTTTACAGGCTATCACAAACGCAAAAAAAAAAAAAAAAAAGTTGAGAGTTACACAGATTTCAACCAAAATAATTCCATACTTAATAAATTCTATGCAGTATTCCGTACCAAATAATCACGACAGGGTCAATATTGATTGAAGTTATGTTCCCCAACTTACCCCTTCGAACATGGCAACGTCATTCAAGCGTTCTGAAGAGGTTTCACTGTCACACAAACCCCCCACCAAAAAAAAATCATGCAATGTTGCCTCAGATCCTCCAGAATGGCACAGTTTCTCCAGCAAAGGTGTGTTGTTTTTCTTGTTTCCTTCAAGTGAAATCGGTTAGTGCATCCAAGGCTGCTGGATGGAAATAATCATGCTAAGAGAACCAGTTACACAGGTGTTTGCAGAAAGCAGCCTAGAGAAACTAATGCCTTACTAAAATGTTCTTTTAAAATGAGACGTTTACGAACGAAACTTGCAAATATGACTTCACTGATTAAAGTCATTGAATTCTTAAATTGATTTCATTGCCAGCCATGGCTGATACTTTAAAAGATAGAATTCACATATGACACTTGTTTGTTTTACCATTAGAACTTGCGAAGTAACAAAATGGGAAGGACGTTTATTTATTTTTTTATTTTCTTGGGAAATGGGCGTCGCTGACTGTACAACATATATACTGTTGGATAAGTACCTTTGAGCAAATGGTTGTGAACTTCCTTCTTGAAGAGATGCAGTCTATGTGCTATAGGTAGACTGACAATGATATTACAGCGTGATAATATGGAATTTGACCACCAACACAGAAGGAACACTGAAATATTACCAAGTCAGGATGATGAGTCGTTGTCAGCCGAACTTAGTTGTGCTGATGTCGCATGTAACTGGTGCTCTAATCCTTCCAGATCGACACATTCGACTGTTTGGAAGTTGTTGTCTAAGGATCTTGGTTATATTTCTCCACTGTGTCTTGCAGATCTGACACAGCACTGCTACTCAGCCCCTGTTTTGGAGAGGGTATAATACAGTTCAGGCGATATTAATGCAGTATACTGCTTTATGCTCGATTCAGTCAGATTATTTGAGCGTTTTTCTTTAGAGAAGTCTCATTCTTCCAGTAAAGTGGATGGCAGAGCAACATGCTCATGAATTCTTTTTTTAATCACGGATAGGCTTTGTAAAGTCATGATGTGTTTTACTGGTTGCTGCATTCCTAGCCCCCACCCTGGTCTTATCACCATTGTACTTATGTGCCAGTACATGCGAGTTTCTCATCAATTATGACAACAAGTATGTTGTTTTATTTTAATGGAAACGCGATTGAATATCAAGGGCTGGTGGTTTACAATGCCTTTCATTTCAGCTTTTCATTCAGTTGAACTTGGATAGAGTAAATGGCATTGTCAACATATTAAACCAAGATTGGACATTGTCCAGATTTTGTTGCATTTGAATATGAACTGCTTCATTAGCCAGGGAATCGTGAATGCTGCTGACAATTGTGCAATCATTGCGCAGTATCCCTACATTTGTTTCATGTTGGAGGGAATGACATTGCAGAACCAGTTGAAGAAGTTCAGGCCCAAGTTACGGTGCTGCGGAAATTCTGCAGAAAAGAGCTAACACCAACAACTGCAGATATCTTCCTATCTGTCAGAAACGAAAAGACCAGCAGAGAATTTAATCCTTGCTTTCTTTTGATGCTACTGTTGCAAGGCACATTGATGTTACACTCAGTAGAGTGCTGACTTGATGTAAAGGACTGTAATCACTGCCTCATTTTTTTAATTCCACCATTCTATCCTTGCTTGAATCAAGCCTACAAAAAAGGTCAGGATCTGAGCGGCACGAACAGGACTCTAAAAGAGGATCTGGAAGCAGGTTATTGCTAAGCATGTGCATTAAGTTAGTCGTGTAGATGACACTGTGCATAAGCTTTTGACGATCTACAATTGACTGTTCGCACAGTAAGTGGCTAGATTAAATTATCATACAGTTTACTTTGTACAACACATGCTTAAACAATATTCTTCATTGCAGTGTCGATGTAGATCTAAATCAATCTCAAAGCTAAATTACATCAAATCTCTGCTACCCCTTCATATCCAGTATTGAATTGCAGTGGACAGTTAAGAAAATCACTACAGAAGGAGCTTCCACAAATATACCCAACCTCAGTGATAGAAGAGAAAAAAAAAATTCTTCAATGCCAAAATAAGGCTGAAGCATTTGCAACAATCTTTAGCTGGAATTACTGAGTGGGAGATACATCTCTGCTTGTCCATTGAACCACCCGTATCAGAATGCCTGGGACTCAAGATATTGCAATTAGAATATATACATATATATACTGCAAACGCCAAGAAGCTGGCAACAATTCAGTAAGACGATGTAAGGTTTGTTAACAAAAGCCTAACATTCACTCACCCAAGACGTTCCAGTACGCTAACAAATCTGGTATGATCTGTTCAATGTGAAAAAAAGGAGTTCCTAGGAATTTCTTGAACGTAAAATGAAGGTGGAATCAAATGTGACAAATTACTGCCTTCGCAGTGTCCGAGAAAGTGATGGAAGGTGTCATCTGAGTGATTGCAAGCAGAAGCTGCTCCAGGATAATCTGTGCAACGAAGTTAAGTTTCTGTTCCAGCATGGCCTCTCTGCTCCTGACATCATTGCAGCCTTTGTTCAAAAATAGACAAAATAGAAACTGATTTGAAGAGGTATGGGGAGACTGATAGTCATTTGAAATCAAGTCTGCATGAAAACAGGTGTGGCATGAAGGAGATCGATCATAACTATACCTAATTTGGAATGGACAGCCTTCGGCAGATTAAAGTCAAATTGGCACATTTAAAGGCGACAATGTTAGTTTAAAGTACTTCATCTCAGCTGCACGTTGTCAGAAGAGATCTACTAAGACTATGGACTTCGCCCTTGCAATCTCCGAAATCATCATCAACCTACCTTCCATATTATGGTGGAAAATTGCTATGTTTGCAAAATTTTACATAACATTGAGTACAATTCGTGACACATTAGATACTGGAGCAGTCCATGTTCAAATACAACCGTAACAGAACAATATTCATGTATGAGCTGACAAACAGCAGGGAGCATTTGAACCACACATGCAATGGCCATCTCCAATAAGGAACACTCTAACCACCCCCATTGCTATTCAATGAAGTTGCCGTCTCTGCACATCCCCCGATCAACTTCTTTGGGAATACAATTGATAAGGAATGGACTCGCCAAATCAACACAACAGCAAATAGAAGAGGTCAGGATCAAAAATTTCTGCTGCAACGATCTCATCTCCTGACTTGTCAAAGTCTGTCCGTATTTTACTATACACAAGTCAGAATTGTGTTGGAATGCTGCTCATTATGCAAAGATTTTACACATCCTGTAACACACAACCAGACTCCACCAGTTCATGAATTCAACTTATCTCGTCTTTCTCGATGACAAGAAGGAATGGGCAATATGTGCGAATCAGCCAGTGATACCCACATTACACGTCTGAATAAAGGAAATATATCATGAAAGTTTGAAACCAGAGAAAGGTTGAGTTATTTAATTCAGCACTGATCTTATGGTCAATCGTCAACCAGTCATACAAACATTTTCTTTTTAACCAACAGAGCAAAAAACGTGCAAAGAAAGTATGACTTTCAGGAATTTCAAGCACTGTACTGATGAACATTTGATAAACAGTTACAAATTTTCATTCTCTATGAATCATCTTTGGTCAATATTATTTCAACTTCCATTCAAATGTATGTATATATATTGCACAATGCAAGTTCTACACTGTAGCACAAATCAAAGCCTGATATCTGTTAATGACAGCATACTCAAAGATCTTCTGTTTCACCTTGCAGAACTTGCAAAGGAACAAGCTGGTAAGGTCCCGAACAAAATGAGCATATTCCAATGCCAACATTGCGATGTTGGGTGCATTACTATTAATAAACGGCCATGCGTTGCTTTTATAAACTGCTAACTTGTACTCTGATCAGAATGTGTCATGACTTTGGACAATGAAACAAGGTTTGATGTCGGGTGAAACATTGGTCGATTCAGATAGTACGCCAACTTCCTTATTTTCAAAAAGAACAATTGAGACGTTAATGTCTTCACAAGACAACAACACTGCACAGGAGGCTTCACAGCCTTGAGGATGATATCCAATAAAGGGGCAAAACATCTGCTCTCAAACCTCTGAGTTGGGTGAACACACTGATATATGCAACAATAACAACAACAGAAACAATGTTGCTGGAAAAACTCAGCAGGTCTGGACACATCGGTGAAGGAAAAAATCACAGTTAATGTTTCGGGTCCGGTGAAACTTCCTCAGTACGCCAGCACCCGAGCTATAAGTTTTCACTTCAACATCGAGAACAATTGATGCTTCAACAAAGATACGAGACGATATGGTAGAGAAACGTAGTTAATTTGCAAGATGCATGCTAAAATTGTGTAATGAAAAAAACATAAATAAATACCTGTAAGAACAGGGTTGGATGAAGATAAAGAATGCTTTCTTTCCATGAGAGAAGCAGAAGTGTGGGAGAGGACCTGAAAGCGAATGATCTGCTGTCATCATGCATTCAGTGGTTTGCGACTTAATCTCTACAATTTATGCAAATCAGGATTCTTTATTTTCCAAAAAAAAAGTTTAGTGTTGTTTACTTAGATCATTTCATACTAAATGTAACACTTCTATATGACTCGTATAGTATACAGACACTTTTCTCTTTTCTGCTGCAGGCCTGAAGAAAGTCAAAGAACGTGAGAGCTGTGAAATAATAAGAACGTGATAGAAAATTCAAGAATGTGTATCAATATGTTATGACCATTATCTACATGGTAATGGCAAAGATTGACAAATCCTTAATGTTATAGTATATTGCAATTTCTAATTTTTAAGAAATAAGTTCGTAAATGGTCGTAGAGACATGCATAAATGGACTGTTAAATGTGAAACTGGAGGAGGAGTGGGGGGATTGTTACCAGAGGCAGGGTATTCATGTTGCTGTTTGTCTTCAGAATTAGATTGTCTGAAAAGAAAATATGTGAAATAATATATTTTTCAATTAATTCGTCCAATGTCTTCTTTTCTGTTTATTTTCAATAACATGCAGTATTCATTTTGTAGTTGATGCCTTCTGGATATTGGACGGACTTTTTTTTTTTTTTACCTTGCAATGCAGAACTTGCGAATGAAGAAGCAGGTATGAAGAATGAAAATATAATGTTGGTTAAAGAGTATTTTCGTTCATTAATGATGCTAAAGGAAAAACGGACAAATTGCCCATTGAAACCTTTTCTTTTCTGTACGAGTAGTAGGCACGGAGGAATTTTTTTTTTAAAAAAGTCATCCCACAATACAGTTGGTTTCCCTCGAAAATGATCTCGGATAAAATCTATAAAGTGTATTGATGTTTCTGAAAGTTACGGTAATGAAATAAACGTGCAGGACGTCATCTGTAAACTTCTCTATAAATAGATATTCAGTTATATTCAAAGTAGAAATAATTCACTTAAGAATTCGATACATAGCAATACTTCAACAAAGAGAATGGGAACAGTTGTGTGAATGAGGTTTGTCTGTCAGACAGAAATATCAACAGTGAAAGTGCGAAACTGAGAGCAAGAATGATGTGATGGTGTGTTTGTGCAGATGGAAGGAGAAGGATTCTCAAGGCAAGTTCGTAGCAAGTAAGAAGATAAAGAATCGAAACTTTCCAAAAGCACGTCAAATGATGCAGATCTTGAGGGACGGTTGAGGGACGGGAAGGGAGGAAATAATAGTAGTGCAAGAGCTATCAACATTAGATCAGACATTCAGGCATTGTGGCTGTGTCATTTGATCAGTAGATAAAGAAATAAAATAACAGATGCGTGTTGGGAGCACAAAGATGTCAGTTTTTTTACAATAAAATACATTGATGGTCAATGAGGTTGAAACATATTTATTCCAATTAGAACACAATAACACAGTGCAAAAATGAACCTTCCAATTTCGGAACTTTTTCTTTCTTTATATATTAATGCGATGAGCTTGTCGCTGGCTGGTGAGCATTTGGATTCTAATAATAATAGTCAACTGCAATGCTGTGCGTCTGGAGTCACTTGTTGACCAAAACCGGTCAGAGTGGCATTAATAAATTACATCAGATTTTTTTAAACAAACGACCAAGGGTACATGATCACAATTCGACTCTTAATTTCAGATTTTTAAAAAAAGTTCAAGTTCCGTTGTCTGCCATGATAGTTTTTGTATCAGGGTCCGTACAATATTAACTGAACATGTGGATTAATAGTCCAGCAATAATACCACGAGGACATCACCTCCCACTGTTGCAAATACTGGAAATGATTTATAGCCATAATGTGGAATAACAAAGAAAAAAAGAGGATAATATATAACACTGTTTTCACTCATTTAGATAATGAAAAACGTCAATGAACGTGTATGGTATACATAATTGTGCATATGACGTTGTAATGAAATTAAGAAATATGCAAGGAGAAAAGCAGAAACAGAAACATAACGTGCTGGAGAAACTCAAAAATTTGTAATGCTATTAGTTCGTTCTCTCCACGTTATATCCAATTTATTTTTGGTTAAGCATTATCGATTGAATTGATAAACGTTGTATATTCGATGCAACATTACCGAGCGTTCAGTGTCACGCTGGGAACCTGGCAAAGGAAGTCTCGTGTGCACACATGGAAAAAAAGTCTTTCAACTTATGTCGATGTATAATTATCCGACAATCAAATTTCACATGATCTCGCAGAAATTAAGAAATTCTACCAGTTATATGGTATACAGAGAATTCTGTTTGCACTCCTAAATACCATTTTAAAAAATTCTTAATACGATTCCGTAACACACACCGATGTTTAAATTAAACATGTTTAAATTAAATAATAGAGCAGTAAGATAATTAGATCTTTGCTTTGAAGAAATTATATAGTCACTGAAGTACAGACAATGAAAAAGATTTGCATTAATCAACAGCAAAATAATGAGACAGTCATGGTCACCCTGCATGCGTCCATGGAGGAAAGGTAAACGTTAGTGTGGGGAATGGTGATAGAGAGGTAGAGAGAGATATATACAGAGAGATATATACAGGTAGAGAGAAGTAGAGACACAGAGAGACAGACAGGGACAGAGAGATCGAGATTGTTTGCAGTGATTGCCATGTTTTACGTACAACATGAATAACATCGAGTGAAATAAACAGACTAGAAATAAAGTTTAACATGTGATCAAAAGACATGCAAAGAAGGTGAGTGATGTAACTAAATTATTATTTTAGCACTCTAAGTTCAGTTAAAGGTGATTCACATTTCTTTGCTACTGACAAAAACATGTCGCGTTACTCTTTATGACCATCTCAACAAAATCTTTTGAATTCTAGGCGGAGTTATATGTCGACAAAGTGAATTGTTTTTGATTGTACGAGGAGGACGAGAGAAAATTTGAGGGCAAGGCATGCAGGCAGTTATACAGGCAAACTGACAGAGGGAAAGAAAACAAAACGGAAGGATGTGGAAAAAGAGAGGGAGAGAGAGATATTTTATCAACATCAAAAAGATCACACCTCAACCTACTATGTTCCAATGCAAGAAAATTCCACGCCCTTTGCAGCATCTCCTTCTAACTAAAACACTCTCGACACAGTAACTTCTTTATGAATCTTATCTTTACCTTGCTCAATTTAAAACAAAACATTCCTGGAGCTGGATGAACATATCTGTCTGCAATATTTTACGAGTCGCCCCATGGAAGTCCACAGCGTTGTGTCCTAAGTCCTCTGCTCAATGCTTTGAATATGACTTTAACGATTTTGATCAGTAACGGCTTTTGGACAGTGTTCTTATGAATGCCATGCATTCCAAAAGAAATCTATAGAGTATTCCATCATCTAAAATCACAAATCAGTGATGTCTGTTGACTCAGTACATCAACATGCAGCAAAACAGTCTCGAAGGAGATTGTAGGATCAAGTAAAATGACTTCAATATAGTATAGATACAGTCAGAAATTTATACGTTTCCAGAAAGATTATATTGAAAGTGCAGTGAATTCACTTTAAAATTCGACTGTAAAGATAGATGGCGTGTTTGTGTTTAGGTGTCATTGAGAAAAAGAGAGAAACCAAGATGGAGAAAGAGAATACAGACAGACAGACAGAAATAGAGGCAGAGATAGATAAAGCAATGTAGAGACTGCAGTGAGTGAGGTAGAGAAACACAGATAGGCACAGTTAGTCAAACAGTCACGGACGATGTTGAAAATACTATCTGTCGATGCTTGAAAGAAAAACATTTGAACACATGCTAATTTTTACTCTCTTTCTTTGTTATCCTGCAAAATATTGGCAACTGAAGCGCACCTATCTACATGATGTTCATTACTTAAATTCAGCACTAATTACCCTGAGGACAGTTAACTAGTCATGGAAAAAATACTGTGCAAATATTCCTTGTATTCTAACATATGAATTTTGCCTTTCAGGCTATCAAAAGTGCAAAGAAGGTTGGAGTTACATCAGTTTCAGTCATGGGAATTCAATATTTAATAGACTCTGGCTAGTTTTCCCGATCAAATAATCATGATAGGGTCAATACTGATTGAAGTTATGTTTCACAACTTAATGCTTCGAACAATTCAGCTTCGAACAAATGTTCTGAAGAGGAGTCACTGGGCCAAAAGATTGAATTCTGTTTTCTCGCCTCAGACACTCCAGAACTGGTTACATTCTCCATTTCTTTTTTGATTATTTTACTTATTTGTTTACTTATTTATTGATTTTGCTTCGTTGAAATGATATTGATTAGTGCCTGTAAGGCAACAGGTTGTAAACGTAGGTAACAAGCGTGAAGCTAGATGAATACAACAGTTCAAGCAGCATCATAGGAGCAGGAAAACTTGACGTTTAGGGCCTAGACCCTTCATCAGAAATGGGGGAGGGGAAGAGGTTTCTGAAATAAATAGGGAGAGAGGGAGAGAGGGGGAGGCGGATAGAGGATGGATAGAAGAGAGGATAGGTGGAGAGGAGACAGACAAGTTGAAGAGGGGGGATGGAGCCAGTAAAGGTGAGTGTAGGTAGGGGGGTAGTGAGGAGATAGGTCAGTCCAAGGAGGACGGACAGGTCAAGGGGGCGGGATGATGTTAGTAGATAGGAGATGGGGGTGGGGCCTGAGGTGGGAGGAGTGCATAGGTGAGAGGAAAAACAGGTTAGGGAGGTGGAGATGATCTGGGTTGGTTTTGGGATGCGGTTGGGGGAGGGGAGCTTTTGAAGCTTGTGAAATCCACATTGATACCATTGGGCTGCAGGGTTCCCAGGTTTCCCAGCAAATATGATTTGCTGTTCCTGCAGCCTTCGGGTTGCATCACTGTGGCATTGCAGGAGGCCCAGGATGGACATGTCGTCTGAGGAATGGGAGAGGGAGTTGAAATGGTTCGCGACTGGGAGGTGCAGTTGTTTGTTGCGAACTGAGCGCAGGTGTTCTGCAAAGCAGTCCCCAAGACTCCGCTTGGTTTCCCCGATGTAGAGGAAGCCACAACGGGTACAGCGGATGCAGTATACCACATTGGTAGATGTGCAGGTGAACATCTGCCTGATGTGGACAGTCTTCTTGGGGCCTGGGATTGGGGTGAGGGAGGAGGTGTTGGGGCAGGTGTAGCAGCTTGTAAACGTACACGTGTAGAGAAGCAATGATGTAGTATCTGCAGAAATCAGTCTTAAAAAAGTGAATATTTAAAATGTTCTTTATTTCTGAATCATTTATGAACGAAAGATGTAAATATGAATGGTCACCTGACGACAGAAGTCGAATATTAACTTGAGTCCATTGCTTATGTTGGCTAATACTTTGAAAGTTATAGTTCTCAGACGATAATGATTTGTTTCATCATGCAGAACTGGCGAAGCAAAAAGACGGTAAGGATGGTAACATTTTGATTAGTATTATTATATTCCTGTGACATGGCCATCGCTGACTGAACAACATTATTCCGTTTGTCTAACTACCCTTTAGAAAATCATTGTGAATTTCCTTCTTTGAGAGTTGAAGTCTGTGCGCTGTCAGTAGACTCACCATGCCTTTGGCGAGTAAGTTCCTGGATTTTGACCAACAGCATAGAATACACGTTGACATATTTCCAATCCAGGATGATGAGTGAGTTTCAGCTGAACGTAGTGGTGTTGATGCCCCCATGTGTTTGCTGCCCTAGTCCTTTTAGGTAGATGCACTCAAATTTTTGGAAGATGTTGTCCAATAATCTTGGTTAGATTTCTGAACTGTGTCTTGTAGATATGACACGCTGCTGCTATTAAGCGTCTGTGGTGGAGGGAATGTAGTACAGTGTAGGTGGTATCAATTAACCATACTGCTTTGTGCTCGATGCTGTCAAGAATCTTGAGGGTTTTTTTCTCTCAGTGGAGTAGCGCTCTTCTATTCGAGTGGGCAGCATTCCAAAAAACTCATGATTTCAGCTTTTAAGTATCAGATCGGCTTCATGAAGTCAGGAAGTGCGTCACTGGATGTTTTTCTTCGCATCCAGCCTGGTCTTGCAACCATTGTGATAACGTGGCGAATTCATGGGAGTTTCTGATCAATTGTAACAACTCGTATGTTGTTTGTGATGGCAACGCTTTTGAATATAAAGTGTCCGTGGCTTACATTCTTTCTTAATTGACCTTGCCATTAACTGGAAAGTGTGTAGTTTGAATGACAATTACCACTTGTCAGCCCAAGGCAGGGCATTTTCTAGAACTTGTTTCATTTGAATATGAACTGCTCCATTATCCAGTGAGCCAACAATAGTGCTGAATGTTGTGCAATCATTGTTGAGTATCCGTACTTCTGACTTATATTGGAGGAGATGTCATTGCAGAGCCATCTGAAGAAGTTCGGACTGAAGGTACTACATTGAAATTTTAAAAAAAATGCAGAGAGGACATAAACCAACAACTGCAGATATCTTCCTATCTGTCAGATGTGTATCCAACCAGCAGAGAATTTTCACGTTGCTTTCCTTTGATTCTACTTGCCTGTTTTCTTGATGCCTCACTTGGTAGAGCGCCAACATGATGTAATTAACTGCCACTGCTGAATTCTACTCTTGAATTCTACTTTTCTGTGCATGATGAAGCAAGCCTGTAATAAAGCTATGATCGGAGTGACACTGGTAGAACTCAAAAAGAGCATCTGTGAGCATGGTGTTGCTAAGAATGTGAATTTTGGTAGCACGTTTGATGACACCTTTCATAATTTTTTGACAATTGAGCATTGATGAAGGCGCAGTAATAGGCTGGTTTGAATTATCCTACCTATCCTTTGTATTGTACAAGAGATGCTGAACAATTTTATTCATTGTCGGACTGTGTTTTGCAGTGTAGCAGCGACGTAGATGCAAATTGATCCCACAGCTTCCGGATTAAACCTAAGCTCTGCAGTCCACCCACATCCAGCAGAGAATTGTAATGGACAGTTAAACAACTCACTGCTGGAGAAGGCTTCAAAATACACCCAAAATCAGTGATGGAAGAGACAATAGCTTCAGAGCCAAAATAAAACTGAAATATTCGCCACAATCTTTAGCTAGACAGACTAAGTGGATGAACCATCTTGGCTTCTCTTTTGTACTGCGTATCACCGAATACACGGGCCCCAGGAAATTGTAGTTAGAATAGGGCCACTAGATAATGCAAAAACTGACAAGGTTGACTGAATAGCAACTGTAGGACTTACGTTTTTTTCTCCAGAGCTGACCTTCCCAGAGCCAAGATGATCCAGTCCTTCTACTATTTTCAACTCACTGTGAAAAAATGCCACTTAATTTCTTGAACATGAAAAGATGTAGAATTCAAAACCCACCAATTACTGCCTTCATGGGCTAGTCTTTATCATCGGTAAAGTAATGAAATTTGACATCAGAGTGATTGTCCAAAGTGGTGAGAGAAACAGCTCAACAACAACCAGCACAATGAAACCCAATTTCGGTTCTCGCAGGACCTCTAAGTTACTGACATCATTACAGCTTTTGTTCAAATAAGAACAAAAAGAACTGAATTCCAGAGATAGGGAGACAGTGTCAGCATTTGAAATGAAGCCTGTATTTAAACAGTTTTATCATGAAGGTGATAGTAAAAACTGCCGATGCTGGAGTCAGAAATGACATAGCATTGAGCTGGAAGAACACTGCAGGCCAGGCAGCATTAAAGGAGCAGGAAATCTGACGTTTTGGGTCTCCTGCTGCCTGGCCTGCTGTGGTCCTTCACCTCCATGCTGTGTGAGCATCAAGGGGCCTGAGCAAAACTGGAATGGGTGTGCAATGTTAAACTTCCAACTGTTTGAAGTCATGTTGGCACATTGAAAGACAACAATGTTTGTTGAAATTCAGTCATCTCAGCTGAAGGTTATCATAACAGAGCATCTCAGAGAATAGGGTTCGCCCTTGCGATCTCCTGAATCATCAATGACCTCCCCTCCATCATAAGGTTGAAATGTCTAAGTTTACGAATGATTAGGTAATATTTCGCACAATTCGTAAAATTTAGATACTGAAGCAGTCAATGTTCAATTGCAACAAGATCTGTATAATATACAGGCACCAGCTGGCAAGCAGTTAGGAACATTCAAGCTGCGGAGGCAATGGGCATCTCCAATAAGAGGCAATCAAACCACCATCTTTGTAATTCGATGAATTTATCATCTCTGCACGTGCCCCTGTCAGCTTATTTGGGAATACAATTGATATGAACTGGATTTTCCAGAATAACACAATGTCTACAAGAAGAGGTTGGGGCTATGGAATTATGCAGCAAAGAACTCATCTCCTAATTTCCAAAATGCTATCCGTTTTTTTGACAACGGACTTATCAGGAGAGTGATGGGGTACTGCCCATTATGCCAAGGTCTCGCAGCTCCCATAACACTCAAGTGGACTCCATCAGGTCAAGAAGAAAACTCGTCATCTCTTTCTCGATGGCAAAAAGGAACGGGCAATATGTGAGCAAGCCAGCGAAGGCACTGCACACGAGTGAATACAGAAAATAAATCTTGAGAGTTTAATCTCAGAGAACAGTTGAGTTATTTATTTTTGCATGTGAATAGTCAACTGGGAATGAAAGCTTTTTTGTCTTACAGAGTAGAATAACGTGTAAAGATGGTATGAGTTAAAGAGGTTTACAATCAGTAGACTTGTCATTATTTTATAAATTGCGACCTTCTTTCCTTCTCTAAGAATCTATTCTGGTCAATATTATGTCAAGTTCTGATCAAACATACTTATTTTATTGGATGATACAACTTCTACACCAGAACACAAATCTATGTCTTTTTTTTTTGTAAATGAGAGCAAATTCTAAAAACAAACTTCTGCTTGAACTTGCAGATGTTGCAAAGGGACAAGCTGGTAAGGCTACGAATAAGAGGTGTGTCTTCCAATAGATTCCAAACAGTACGATGGCATTGCTGCTAATAAATTGGCCATGCTTTGCATTGGTAAACTCCTGACCACTGCTCTAATCAGAATGTGTCATGACATTGTACAATAAAACAATATATGATATCTGGTGAAACCTCGTTCGATTCAGCAAGTAGGCCCAATTACATATTATCAAAATCGCATTTAAGACTTCTACAAAGACCTGGGCAAAAGCGATAGGGAAAAAAAATAAGTTTGCCAAGTTGAAATTTGAAATTTGGCAACGAAAAAATAAAGACAAATAAGAACACAGGTAAAGAGTAACATAAAGAGATATTTGTATCACGGAGAGAGAGAGAGAAATAAAAATGTGGGTGAGGACCTTAAAGAAAATGATCTGATATCATTATGCAGTCTGTGGTTCGCAACTTAATGCATATAAAGTGTGCACAACAGAAGGGATGTTTGATTCAAAAACCGTTTTAATTACCAAAAGTTTCTTTCGAGTTGGTAATTTTAGCTCACTACCATACTAAATGTACTGTCTATATACTATCCGTATATTATGCATAGATATTTCTATTTTATGTTACAGACCTGAAGAAAGCCAAAGAACGTGAGAGTTGTAAAATAATAAGGCTGTGACATATAAATTCAAGAAAGTGAATCAATATTTTTTGACCCGTATCGACCTGGCAATGTCAAATTTTGATAAACGCTTAATGCTGCGATATACTGCAATTTCTTCTTCGATATAAAAAAGTTTGATCGAAGTTTATTAGCGGTCCTGGAAAATTTCATGACTGAGATGTTAATAATGAAATGTGGAGTTGGTGAAGCGTGTGGCTGGTGGATGGGCATCGTTAACAGTTAGTAGAGACGGAATATTCATGATGCTGTTTTTCTCCAGAATTGGATGTTACGAAAATAATACACGAGAAATATTACATTCTTCAGTTGCTGTACCGAGTGTGTTTTTTTTTTCATTTATTTTCCATAACATCGAATATTCCTTCTGGATTTGCTAGTTTCTGGATATTTAGGCGACAATATAATTCTTGTTTGCTTTGCACTGCAGAACTTGAAAATGAAGGGGCAGGTATGAACAATAAGAATATAATATTGGTTGATGAGTATTATAGTGCCTCTACATTGCAAAATATATTGCTGTGAAAATTGCACTTTGAAACTTCTTTTTCACACGAGCAGTAGGTGTTCAGAACAAAGAAGTGCATTTCAACCACCAATGTCACACAGTCGGCGCAACATCGAGGGCCGAAGGGCCTGTATCACGCTGTAATGTTCTATGTTCTGTGTTCTAGAGTTGTTTCCCTTCAAAAATGAATATGGATATTCTCTATAAAGTGGATATATGATTCTGATAATTATGTCAGTGGAATACACCTCCAGTGATACATGCTTGCACTTCTCTCGAATTTGATATTCATATTGAAAGTACATGTAATTATCTCAGGAATGTGATATACAGCAATAAGTCTACAAAGAGAATTGAAAGCCTTTGGTGCATGAGGTTTGAAGGTCAGAGAGACAGATCAATGCAGAGTGAATAAAACTGAGGGTTTAAATATGAGCAATAATGTTGTGACTGTGTCTGTATACAAAGGGACTGAGAAGGTTTCACAAGGAAAATGCAGACAGCGTAAAAAGCTAGAAGCAAAGCTGTTCAAAAACAAGTCAAGTTATAGGGATCCTCAGGGATGGTCAGAGCCAGGAAAAAAAAACAGCAATAGTTTAAGGGCTATTAATATGAGATCAGACACTCAGGCAAAGTGGCACTGAGATGCTGAGAAGAAGATAAACAAAACAAATTGACGGGACCAAGAGAGGAACAGAGATATACCAGAATTTTTAAAAAGAAAATACATTTATGGACAGCGAGGCTGATACATATATATTCCAATCCGAACACAATAATACGGTTCAAATTTCACCCTTCCAGCTTTGGAGTAGTTTTTCTATTAAAAAAAAAAATCGGTTATGATGTTTTTGCTGACTAGTAAGCATTTATTTCCTAACCTTAAGAGTCAATTACATTACTGTGCATCTGGAGTCACATGTAAACCAGACCAGTTCAGGGTGGCGGTTTACTTCCGCAAAGGACATTAATAAATCAAATAATTTTCTTTTTCTGTCAATCAGCGATTGATTCATGGTCGTAATTCGAATCTTAATACCAAAATTCATTTTTTTTTGTTAAGTCAAATTTCAAAATCTGACATGTTTGGTTTGAAAACTGTGCTCCTCGAATACTATGTGAGTACTATCTGTATTAATATTCCAGCAATAATAACAGTCAGCCATCAGCTCCCGCTGTTGCAATCACTATACATGATTGATTGCCATATCGTGCAATAGCGAAGGAGAAAAAATAACCAATAGTATTTAACACTGTTGTTAGGCACTTAGATAAAAACAAAACTTCATGAACTTGTGTGGTATACCATAAATATGCATATGACAAGTTAACGAATTTAAGAAATGTGCAAGATGGAAATCTGAACCATAATCAAATCCTTCTGGAACAACACAGCAATTTGAAGTTCTATTAGTTCATTCTCTGTCCATTGCATCCAATTTATTTCCAGAAAACATAATTGATTGTCGTTGACAAATTTTACACAGGGTATACAACATTCACTGGTGTTCAGTGTCATGCTGGAGATTTGGCAACAGAAAAATCTGACAGGAATACTTTTAAAAAAGGAAAATGTCTTTCAACTTATTTCGATGTGTAACTATCCAATAATCACGTTTCACATATTCAGGCAGAGGAAAGAAAAGATCCTACAAGTTCTGATGACCTACAGATTAGTCTATGCTTGCACTCCAACGAACCAGATAAATAATCATCTTAATGGCAATTTGCAGCACACAGCGATTTTTAAATTAAATAGTAAAGAAGGAAGATAATTAGACCTTTGGGGTGAGGAAAAGACATAGTCTTTGAAATTCAGACAATGGAAAACACTTGCATCGCTCAACAGAAAAAAAATGAAACAGTTATGGTGAGCCTGGATGCGTCCATGGAAGCAGAATAAAATTAAATATGGGTAGGAAAGAGAGAAAGTGAGATACAGAAGGAAAGAGAAAGAGAGGCAGAGACACAGAGACAGAGAGAGAAAGAGACATTGTGTTTGTGTTGCAGTGATTACCATGGATTATGTTCAATACAAAGAGCTTGGAAATAATATTTAGCACTGTGATCAAAAGACATGCATAAGAAAGTTAGTAGTGGAACTAAGTTATTATTTAACACAGGCAGTTTTATCAAAGATAACTGACATACATTTGCTACTGACCAAAACATGTCGCATTACTCTTTCTGACCAACTCAACAAAATCTTACCAATTTTGACCGAGTTATATGGCTACAAACCGTGAATCGTTTCTTACTGCACGTGCCGGAGGAGAGACAAAATGAGATGGAGAGACAGACAGGCAGTAATACAGTCAAACTGATAGATAGAAAGAAAAAAAACACGGAAGAATGGAGAGAAATAGAGGGAGGGAGATAGATATTTTATCATCAGCAAAAAGATCACCCCTCAACCTCCTACGTTCCAAGGAAAGAAAATTCCACACCCTGTGTAGCATCTCCTTATATCTGAAGCACTCGAGATACAATAATATCTTTGTGAATTTTATTGTTACCCTGTACAGTTTAAAAACATCACTCCTGGAGCAGGGCGACCAGATTTGTCTGCAATATTTCACAAGTGGCCTCACGGAATTCTTTGCATTGCCTCCTAAGTTTTCTGCTCAATGCTCTGAATATGAATTTTTTTTTTTGTTTTTTTGCTCAGTAGCTGCTTTTGTACATTGTTCTTGTGAAGGTCATGCATTCTGAAAAAAAAAAGTACATATTGTATTGTATTCCATCATCTAAAACTACAAAACGGTGATGTATGTTAACTCTGTGCAACAAAATGTAGGAAAACAGTCTGGAAGGAGATTGTAAAATAAAGGAGGATGACTTCAATTTAATGTAGGCGCAGCAAGAAAATTACACATGTTTCGAGATAGATTATGTTGAAAGTGTAAAGAATTCACTTTAGAATTCGACGTTAACCGAGATGTCTGAACAGAGAAATGGCATGTTTGTGTGTGTGTGTGTGTGTGTGTGTGTGTGTGTGTGTGTGTGTGTGTCATTGAGAGAAAAAGAAACACCAAAATGGAGAAATAGGGCAGAGACAGACAGAAAATGAGGTAGAGACAAAAAAAAGGCACTGCAGAGAATGAGTGAGAGACGGACTGAGACAGTGACAGGCACAGTCTGACAAACATAGGTGGAGTTGAAAATGCATTTTTACGTTTCTATTAAGAGATACTTTTGAACACAAATTAATAGTTCCTGTTTTTCTTTATTATCCTACAACGTATTGGCAACCCTAACGCACCTGCCTGCATGAAGTTGATAATTAAAATTCAATACTTAAGTTATTGCGAATTGTATTGGCCATACAAACAATATTGTGCAAAGAATTTTTGTTTATTTTTTAAAAATTATGTGTTTTGTCTTACAGGCTACGAAAAGTGCAAAGAAGGTGGGGTTAACATCAACTTCACTCACGGGAATTCAATATTTGATAAACTCTGGGTATTGGTCCTATTCAATGAATCACAATAAGAACAACATTGATTGAAGTTATGTTTTGCAACTTTTGCTTCGAACGATCAAATGTTCTGAAGATGAATCATTGGACCAAAAGTTTTAATTGTACTGTCTCGCCTCAAGTACTCCAGGCCAACATATATTGTCCACTAAATTTTGTTTTGTTTTTTTTTTGTTTCGATCAACTGAAATTGATTAGTACCTGCAAAGCAAAACGTGGTAAATCTACATACACAGCGGCATGGTAATGTAGATGTCTGCAGAAAACAGCACAGAGGAAACAGTGTTTTTTTTTAATAATTATCATTAGAACTGAATCATTCATTAAGGAACGATGTAAATATGAATGTTAGCTTCAGATGTAGTTCAATTCTCATGATCAGTCTGTTGTCTATCTTGGCTGATACTTGGAAATTTATCGTTCTCATACGGTAATGCTTTGTTTCATCATGCAGAACTTGTGAAGCAACAAATTGGTAAGTGTGGAGCATTTTAACTGGTATTATTATTTTCACTGGACATGGGCATCTCTGACTGAACGTCATGTCTTTTTTTTTAATTACCCCGGAGTAACTGGATGTGAACTGCCTCATTGAGGATTTGCAGTCCATCTGCTCATGGTAGACTCACAATGCTGATATGTGGTGATTTCCAGGATTTTGACCCAGCAACACAGATAAACATTGACTTATTTCCAAGCCAGGATGATGAGTGGCTTGCAGTGGAACTTACTGGTGGTATATACCCATGTATCTGCTGCCTTCGTCATTCTTGGTGAAAGTGCTGGTCTGTTTGGAAGATGTTGTCTCAGGAAGTCGGTTAAATTTCTGCACTGCATCTTCTGGATGGGAGATATGGTTCTACTGAGCACCTGTCGTGAAGAGAGTTAATTGCTGTGCATGTGATATCAATCAAGAGTACTACTTTGTGATGGATGCTGCCAAGTTGCTTGAAGGTTGTTTGCAGAGCTACGCTCTTGCAGTAAAATGTGCAGCATGTATTCACACTCATTATTTCGGCCTTTTAAATAGCGGATAGACTATTTGAATTCAGAAAGCGTGTCACTGGCTGCTGCATTCCTGGCCTCCACCGTGGTCTTGTAATCAGTATAGTTTTGTGTCGAGTTCATGCGATTTTCTGATCAATTATAAAGAAGTATGTTGCTTCTGATGACAACTCTATTGAATGTCAATGGTCTGTGGTTTACAGTGTTTCTCAATGGAGCTTGACATTAGTTAGCACTTTCCCCTTCTCAGTCCAAAATTGGACATTGTCCACATCTTGTTGCAATTGAACATGAACAGTTCCAATAATCAGTGAGTCACGAATGGTTCTGAACATCGTGCAATCATTGTGCTGTACTCCTTCTTCTGACATATGATGGAAAGAATGCCATTGAAGAAGAAACTGAAAATTTTTGAGCCTCAGTACAGTGCAAAGAAATTCGGTAGACATGAGTACACTTCCACAAATACAAGCATCTCCCTATCTGTCAGATATGAAACCAACCAGCAGATAATTTGCTCATTGATTTCCTTTGATCCTATCGTTGGGAGGGTTCTTGAATCCCGGGTTGGTAGAATGTCTACTTGATGCAGAGTGTTCTTACTCACCTCTTGAATTCTGCTCTTCTATCCATGCTTCAAGCGTGCCTGTAATAATTTCAGGAGCTGAGTTGCATTGGCAGAGTTCTAAAAGGACATCTGTGTGAAATCAACATTTGCATTCTGATATCACTGTTGATGACACTGTGCATAATTTTTTTTCATGATCAAAAATGGAATATTGGTACGGTAATTGGATGATTTGAATTATCCTGCCTGTTTTTGGACAATACTTGCCAGAATAATTTTCTTCATTTTCGGGTAATTATCTTTACTGTAACAGCTATGTATCAGATTATTTAGAGATCCTGCAAGTTCTCAAGAGGCAATGATCATTACTTTATCCATAATGTTGGCAGCCTCATGGAAACTGCAGTATACAAATCATTCGACCGTTTCTTGATTTCAAGTGGAGCTAACCGAATTGAACGAAGAGTAGCATTTGCAGTGTTGGGCATATTTGCAAGATTCAGAGTTGATTCTATGTCTCGGCTTAACTCTATGAAATTTATTGTGAATACTTTAGAATTAATTATGTCACTTCCATGCTGGGGACTTCCATCACTGAGGGTGTGGAAATTTGTGGAACCTCCTTCTTCAGTGACTGGTTTCATTCTTTACCACCATTCACGACTGATGTGGATAGATTTCTGAGTTTAATTTGATCCGATGGTTGCAGGAAAGCTTAGATCTGATTACCACTTTCTGCTTGTGCTATAAGGCACGCATATAGTCATGTGTGGAAGTTTCATCAAATTCAAACTTCATTATCAGGTATTAATGTGCTCTTCCTGGCATGCTTTCCTGCACAGGAACCAGGTTGGATAACATGGCTGATTTAAGTGGAGACATGTCAGCTATGAATGCAGATTTGTTTGAGTACAATTGACGTTGGTGGCCTAAAACAGCCTTTTTATTCTCGGTAATGAGTTACTAGATCTGTTCGAAGACAGTCTTATTTAGCAGAATGATAGTGCTACATAATTCAATAGAGGGTATTTGATTTGTAAATATGTGACTTCTTCTCCACTGGAATTGTGCCTTTATAATTACCAATACGGTCATGGGCATGTTCACCTGCAGCGGTTAGATGTTTGAGGATGGCATCAGGCTTGTGTTTCTTTGTTTCTTTTTTATTAATTCAATCACCATATGCCGCAGAACAATTTTAGAAGGTATGTCCTTTACAACCAGACTCACTCGATGAAAAATGCTTCTGCAACTCATAGTTGGTGGTACAGTTGGAAATCGTATTCCCAGAGTACATTTTCCACCGTTTCCAAACTCTGCGCTTCCTTCAAGTGATGTGAAAACTGTGGAAGTACTGATATGTTAGCTGAAGGAAGATGGTAAGTGATAGTCAAGTGTTAATCAACAGTGGGTTTCCTTATCCAAGTTTAGCATGATGTCATCATTGTTCATGGCCTCTAGAGTCAGCATTGAGGAATCCCTGGACAGGTATGCTCTGCCTGCTCTGTCAGTGGGACAGGAGGAATCCAGAGATGATAATAGTGATGTCTGGTATATTATCTGGAAGTTATGATTCCTTGTTCATAACTATAATAGCCTAGTTGGCATGCCTAGTTTGTTCTTAGTACAGAGATTTTGACAGGGCTGTTTTTGTCATATTGTTTTCCAGTGCCATGGCAGATGCCAGGTGGACAGTCCAGCTTTATTTCATTTCGGAGAATTTGCAGTAAATTGCCCAAAAGAACGGTTAGCACGTTACAGAGTGCACTTAACAGTCACCCACATTGCTGTGTGCTTGTAGTCACATGTACATGAAGCAAGTCAGGCCACGTGGGCATGGCAAATTTTGTTCACTGAAGTGCATTAGCGAATCAGATATCTTTTTCCCCCTAACAATTGACAATGGTTTCACGGTTATACTCAATTTATATTCTATTCCAGAAATTTGTTGAATTATAATTCCACCACCGACTGTAGTTTGATATTGACATGTTCTCCTGAAAATTAGCTGAGTTTTCTAATTAATGCTTCAATGACAATTATACAAGACCTACGCTAAATTATAGATACATTGCCGATACTCTGAAATCCGCAGTATGTATGATGATAAACTATGCAGTAAGGGAGACAGGAGCCAAGGATCAAATGACAAGCAGTTACATTTCATGAAGAGTTGTAGAGCATACAAATTTTGAAAAACCTCTGTAAATTGTGAATCAATGACATGTAAAATAAGAGAATGTTAAACATTATTAAGGTTTAAATATAGGAGAAATGAAATCTGATGATTCATTCAAGATCAAAAAAGAGCGAGGAAGATCTCATTGATTTTTTTAAATACTCAAGCATAAGAGATATCATGAAACATTGCACCCATCGGAAAGGTTTCCCTTCATGGACCATTCCGGTAGTTCATTTTCAAAGATGTAGTTTCATATGATTTTGACAAACCACAAGCACATTTTTTTTTTGTATCAACACATTTCAAGACTTGGTAGATCAGTGAAACATTCTGTGATTGCCATTCACTGGATTCTCGATTATGTATGGGCACAAAGCTAACTACTCAGCATGTGGTACTTCCGGTAATCAACTTTTGTAGCTTCACCAAATTAGTTAAGCTTCTACAATTTGTTAGTTCGATTTTCTGTTGGCTTAAAGTGTAAAAATCTGAATGTTCTTTCAAAGTTCTACATTTGCCATTGTCTTTCTTGAGCATTATGTCCACCAGTTACCTCCACCTATAGTAAAACATTGAGGTCTACAAACAGAGGGGGGAAATCCCAAGATCAACTGACAGCATTTGTGGAGGGAGAAACGGAGTTATAGTTTCAATTGTAATGACTCTCATTCAGGAATTTGAAATTGAAATGTGAGAGCGATTTGACTCTCCAACGATGTCTCCAAAACTCTAATTACCATCAACATTTTATTTTCTGTTCTTAGGCTGCATAGCAAGTACATAATTTTGATTTCAGTCAACAATCCTGGCTCTGTCCCAAAGTGGACCTGCATTTCCACTTCAAATCCTGATACGAAGTAATACGTCATACTTTCTTCTCTCTGCTTCTAAATATATAAATATTGAAAAGTTCAGCATTACAAGTCTCAGTTTCCACTTTGTAGCATGATGTTTTCAAAGTTGTCTGGCTAGTGATAGAAGAAATGTAGTCCTGTAATGCTTGCATCGTGACATATCCTTCCTCCTGTGTGGGAATGAAAAAGTGTCAGAAGGCTCCAGCTATCTTTGTTCCAACAGCTGCCAGCTATAGTTTGATTAAATTTTATAATTTTACATACCATTGTCACATGTACTCAGACACAAAATGAAATATCATTTTAAATTCTAAAGAGACAAATCATAACTGAAGTAAGTATTTGAGTGTAATAGAATTGAGAATATAGTGTTACAGCTGTAGAGAAATTTCAAGTCTAATTTAGGAACCACCTGTTCTCAAGTATCATAACAGCGAGAAAAAAAAATGTTCTTAAATCTTTTGGCACTTTTTAAAAAAATTATTTGCTCCTTCCACCAGTTGACAGAGGATGGAAAACAATATTATTAGAGTGCGAGAAGACCTAATTATGTTCACTGTATTTCAGAGGCAGCAGTCAATGTACATGGGATCAATGGAATGGAGGCTACTAATGGTGATGGACTGGGCGGCTTCCAAAGCTCTCTGGAATTGCGTGTGGTCTTGGGAAGAGCATTTGTCATAAAAATCTGTGATACATCTGGATCGGAGGAGTCCTATCCTGCATATGCATAAAAATGTTATGAGTCACTGAGTAATATAGCATAGAAACAGACCCTTCGGTCTAACAATTCTATTCTAAGCATAATCCAGAATGAAACTAGACCCACCTGCCTGCTCCTGGCTAATGTCCCAACAAACCTTTCCTATTCATGTATCTATCCAAAAATCATTAAAACATTGTATTTGTACTCACATCCAGCACTACCTCAAGAAGTTCATTCCAGATTTGAACAACCTGCTATGTAACCTTTTTCCACTTATGTATTTTTAAAGTTACTCTCACCTTAAAAATGTGCCTTTTCGTATCGAGAGCCGCCATTCTAGGGAAAAGTCAACTACTATTATCACGATATGTATTGCTAGATATTTCATAAATTTCTATCAGTTCGCCTCTCACCCTACTACACACCAGTCGCACATATCTAGCCTTTCTTTACAGCTGAATCCTTCCAAACCAGAAAGATACTGCTAAATCTCTTAAGAAAACTGTTCAGTTTTCTAAATATCCTTCTCATAACTGGGCAATCAAAACTGGACGCGCCATGCCAGAAGCTGCCTCAACAATGCCCGATGCAACGTCAACATGACTTCCAAATTCATATACTCAAATGTTTGAGAAATGAAGGCAAGTGTGCCAAAAACCGTTTTCACCAACCTGGCGATCTGTGATTCAAACCTCACAGAATTATTCCTGCACTTCGAGGTTCCTGTGTTATCCCGAGCTAACTAACGTCTTACCATTTTGTTTATAAACATTATCCTCGTTTGTTGGACAATAATGAAACACTTGACCTTTATCCAGATTGAACTCCATGTGGCATTTTTTTTCTGCCCATTGACCTATTTGATCAAGATGGCTTTGTATTACTTGAAAACTTTTTTTCACTGTCTGCACGCCTAAAAATTTTATTGTCGTCTGTAAGATCTTACACATCATACCCAATGTATTTGCATCAAAGTAATTAATATAAATGACAAACAAAAGAGGATCCAGAAACAATCTCTGTGAAAAAAAGAAACTACTGGTCTCAGACCTCCAGTTTGAAAAGCTACCATCCACCATTGCATTCTGTCTTCTGGTTTAACGCGAATGAAGAATCCAATCGGCAAGTTTAATCTGAACCTCATGACAATTAGTTAATTAATTACTGAAATCCAAGTAAACAGCGTTTACTCCGCTGACCTTATCAATCCTTTCAGTAACTTCTTCAAAAATAAACACATTCAAGTTTGTGAGACACGGTATTCCTTGCACAAAATCACACTGACTATCCCTAATCCATTTTTGCCTCTCTAAATGCCCTTATATCCTATCCTTTGCAATCACCCACTAAAATTTACCCCAACTGAAGTCAGAATCACAAGTCGATAGTTAACCTATTTTTCTTTACAACCTTTCTTAAACAAAGGTACAACATTAGCCACCTGTCAGTCACCAGGCACCTCACCGTATTTATAGATGATGCAAATATTTCTGCAAGGGGCCTGACAATTTACGCTTTAACCTTCTGCAACTTTATGAGACACATTACGTCAGTTCCGGAAGATTTTTCCATCTTTACCTTCTCTGAGACCTCCCAAGCCTCATCTTCCTTTTTGAACATGCCTAATTTTCTTAGTCCTCTGAAGAAGTAGAGACAGTGCTGTTCTTTCATGACTGTAGAGTAGAATTGGATGGACCATGATAGATCGTTAGTAATATTTATTCCTTGGAACTTGAAGCTTTCAAGTAAATGCACGAAGCAACATTGATGCAGATATGGGCGTGACCTTTCTCCGCTTCCTAAAGTCGATGATTAGCTTGTTGGTTTTGCTGACTTTGAGGGAGAGGTTGTTGTGCTTAACCATGGCCCTGAAAGTTATCTGTATCTTTACTGTCCTCCAGTTCGTCATTGTTTGATATCCGACAAACTCTGATGGTGCAGATCGTGTTTGAGCTGAATTCGGTGGACAGTCGCGGATGTGTAAAAAGCAAAATTTGGGTATATTATGCAGTGTTGTTGAGTTCCGCTGTTGAGCGGTATTGTGGAGGAGGTGTTGTCGCCTAACATTACTGATTGCTGCCTGCGGGTCATGGCAGCGAGTACCCTGTTGCAGGAGTGATGGGGTTGATGGGATGGGAGATGCAGAATCGTAGGTCTTGGAGTTTGCCCTTGTGTTTTGTTGGATTTGTGGTGTTGAATTAGGACGGAAAATCAATAAATAGGAATCTGATGGAGGTTTCCTTCGCATCTGGATATTCCAGCGATGAGTGTCGGGGAACAGAAATGACACTTGTCGTGGACATACTGTGATGGAACAAAATTGCACTCAATCAAGGCAATCTGGAGTTGATGTTTGCTATGATTAAACTCTTGAAGCACTCAATGAAGATAAATGTCGCAGCCAGCAGATCGTAAGGTTCGTTGCCTGCGTTTTTTTTTTGACAAATGGAAGATAGTGGTCTTATTGACACTGGTGGCAACCTCACATCATGGTAAGGAAATGTCGAAGATGTTTGAAGGACTCCTACCAAAGGTGCCGTGCAGGATCTGAGTGTACAGTCTGGGACTCCATCTGGGCTGGTCATTTCCCTGGGTTTACTCTCAAGAAGTCCGAATTGCTGTCTGCAGTAATGCCTTGAGTATAGGTGTGCCTGAGGCTATCAGGGAAGCTGGTTAGCTTGCAAAGATTTTCTGTTCAAAGCAAGCATGGGTTGCATTGAGCTTGTCTGGATAGATGCAATGTGTCATTGATTCTACTTAACTTCACTTTGAAACCTATTATGTCGTGTACGCCTTGCAGCAGTCAATGTGCGCTCTTCCGGTTGTCTATTTACACACTGTCATTAAAATACAAGCCAAAATGAGGCATTTAGAATGACAACACAATTCTAAATTTATCACAATAATAGATACAGAAACTATTACTAATTAAGTGTCCAATATGGCAACATCCATGAAACACAGTTTTTTTGCAAAACTAAACTAAAATTCAGATGCAAATTCTCACATATAGTTATCAAATCCAGCAGGAAAGAAAAAAAAAAAGAACATCAAGAGAATAGTCAGAGAGAGTAGCAGCCCGGAAACATTCGCTAATGCTCATAACTCTGTTCCAGCCCCAATATCATCTGACGGTACTGAAAAATGAAAAGCTAAGAATCATCATCCATGGTAGCCAGACACACCCTTCTCAGCCTGAATGAAAATAAAACATGGCCTACAGGTTGTTTAATCAAATGGCCCTCAACAGCCAGATCTGCACATAACCTTCAATCTATCTGTTAACAGAAACTAGGAAGGGATAATCTCTTAATGCTGAAACATATTGAAACTACCCCCTTAAACAACGATGAACCATCAATGTACAAAGTTTGATCTTTTTTCCTCAAGAAATCCCGTAGTCTTACTTTATAAGTCCATTACAATATATATAGCATTGACTATAAGCATGCAAACGTGCACTACAACAATCAATGACAGTCCATTCAGTCTGACAACTAAATGGCTCCGTTTTCCATATCAAAGTCGCAACAATATGTCAGCAATTATGGAGTCTGGATCTCCAAAGTGGATAATTTTCAAACTGATTGCCTACTAAAATGCCTACCATCTAAACGTTCTGTACTTTTTGTCCGCAAATTTCTTCAAAATCTTTAATGTGTGATGGTCAGGATATATAATTTTATCAGAACATCGCTGGTAATAATAAAATAAATGATTTAAGACCAACACAAAGCTCAAGATTTCCTTCTCAATCGTGCAATATTTCTGTTGTTGAGTATTCAATTTTCTGGATGAAAACAAAACAATTTTTTAAAAAAATCTTCTTGTAAGAGTACAACATCGACTCCAACATCACTCCCATCAATAGCCACCTTGAGTACCTTTGCGAAGCTACTTCTGCCTAACACTGGGGTAGTGGTGAACGCAGCTTTCAGGTTGTCGAATCCCTTTTGACAGTTCACTTTCCACTGAACCTCTCTGCAGTTCTTCAGTACGTCACTTCTTCAGCAACCACACTGCTAACATTTGGCTTAAGAGTCCAACAAATCCTACTCAATTCCAATAAACATAGTACTTCCCTCTTCGTCGATGATACAGGAAGCTCCGGAATGACGTTTTCTTTCACATGCCATGGGGCCACCTGCCTATTACCAATAACAGGGCACAGGACAATAACTTGGGCTTTGGCAAACTCACACTTAGCCAGGTTGATCATGAAGACCACCTCCCAAAGTTGATCATTCAGTTCCAATATTTGCTGCAATTATTGGTTCCATATATGTATGAAAATCACCAGGTTGTCGATATATACCATAAAATCAGTTAATCCAGAAATTACTCCATTGATCAGTTTTTTGAAGTATTGCTGATGAATTTTTAATGCAAAATGACATTATTGTAAATTTCTATATTCTGTTCGATGTCATGAAAGCTGAAATTGTCTTCGCTGCTTCAGGAAATGTACTTGCGAGTATCCTCTGATTGAGACCAGCTTAGAAACATATGTTACTTATCCCATTCTCAAACTACAGTGTTCCAAATGTGGAATAGGATTTGAGTCAAACTTTGTCATTGCATTGACCTTGTGATAGCCAGTACACATTTGAAAGGTGCCATCATTACTGTGGGTGTGCTCTTGTAATTGCAACTGACTTGCATTATGTTGTCTTTGAGCATGCGTTCCAAAATGTTTGAACATTTGAAATAAGGAGAATTACGTTTGCAAGAACGGTGCTTAATTGGAACAGTATTTCCGATATCTGCATCATGCATCATTGGATCAGTACGTCCCAGCTTATTCCCACATATCTCTCCTTTTGATTGGAGTAAATGTTCCATGTCATTTCAAATTTTGTCTGGAAGATAACTCAGTAATTTATCCCAGTTTAGGACAACTTCCACATTGACCGATTTAATTTGAGGAATTTACTATTCATAATCCTCTGAACTCGATTCTTCACTGTGCGCTGCAACTATTCTCTTTTGTTCTCCTTGTCTATCAAAATACCTTGTTGGAGCATATTCGCAGCACACGCTTTGTGCGATGTCTTTCTATCTGGCATCCCTATCAAATAATTCACCTCACCCAAGCCTTTTTGAATTGTTTAGCTTCATTAAAAGTGGCTTTTGATGGTCCATCTATCACTGGAAGATACATTAACACTTTATATCCACGAGCAAAATTGCGATTTATTTCTTGTTTGCTTCTTATCTCATTGCATGTTGTTCTACCTTTAAAAAGCTGCCAAGCCAATACTTCTACTCTATTCAATCTTTACTTAAAATTCGAACCATAGTTCATAGAAGTGGTCAGTGTACTCTGACTCACCAATTTCTCCTCAATTAGTTTCAGTGGTGTTTCACTTTATGCCGAAAAGCTAATTCAAATAGACTTAATTTGGTTGATACATTTGAAGCAGCTATCATTGGACAAAATATAAACAGAATCCGTTATCCCACCAACCTGGATAATTAGACTATAAGCCGTCAGTATGTTCTTGAAAGCTAGATACCACCGTTCTACTATTACTTGCTAGTCAGGATGTTAAGCAGTGGATTTGAATAGTTTTATTTTCGGCTATCCATAATTTCCTTGAGTAATTTTAATATAAAATTTGAGCCTTTTTTGGATTGTATCTCTGTAGATAGTTCGTATCTAACGAAACATTTGACTAACTCTTCCACAATCCTCTTACCTCCGATATGATTGAATGAAATAAGCTCTGAAAATCTAGTGGACACATCCATTCTGATCAACAAGTAAAGATTCCCAAGTTTTATTTTCAACAGGAGTCCCACGCAATCACTTAAGAAGCTTCTAAAACCTTCCTCAGTTGTATTAATGGCAGTTTTCTTTTATTTAAAAAAAACTAGTTTTATCACTGTTTGTCGTTTTCCAATTACCTGGCATGTATGACACACTTGGCAACATTTATCTACACACTTGCGCAGGCCCGTAAAAGTGTTTAAGTATTTTGGCTCGAGCTGTCCTTACATAAAAATGCTTCCCTCGACTACTGATAATCTATGTGCAAGCCACAGCACCTCCTTTCCATAATCCAGTAGTATGACAACTTGATGAAACTCTGCCCATTTCTAGTCAGCCTGAATATGTAATGGTCTCTGTTTCCTCATGAAGATGTTAATTTTATGCATTTTCTCTCCCTGCATCAACCTGTCTTTTTAAGTGTTATCACACAATCAGGGCAAATACCAGGATGTGCTTTCTGTCATACATCAGTTGCTTGATTATGTGCCGACTTTTCGGTTACAGTAGGCATGTCTCCCAAAAATAAATTATGACAGAAAACTTTATCCATGGAGCCGATAGTTTCTCCAGTACTCCTACTACCACTTCACCACATTTACCGGGCACTCCAGACTCACTAAATGTAGTGGAGCATTTTTTGTCTCACCATGAATTTTACATTTTACTACATTTTTTACCAGCAATACTCCATCTGAATTACATATCTCCTCAAATCTCATTATAACGGATTGATATGCTTGGGTGTCTCTAAAATAATATTTTTTTATCTACTCCGTCTGACATATACATGCAAACCCCACTCTCAAAAGTAAGTAGTTAAAGGGAATCTGGCACTATCTTCTCCTGGCCCTTGGCAAGGCTGCACACACTTTTACAGGTTTTCTATTTGGGTTACACTGTGCCTTCTATTACTACATAAACAAAAATTCAGTTGCTGAATATGTTTTCCACGTTTGGTGCTGCCAGTGTTTGTTTTTAACCATCAACGCTGTGACTTTGTGTGGCCTACCGTATGACAATGAAAATACATGAGCTTTGCTGCTTCTCTTTGCCCTTGTGTTTTCATTTTAACTCTGTGGTAAAATATCTTTCTTATTTTAGTTTCTGTCTCTTTTTTCCCCTTACAATCTGCAGATTTCTTTTTACTTCAAGTTCTTTCCCTCACAAGTAGAAATTGAGTTCAGAAGCCAAACCTTGCTTTAGGAATCGACTCATAATCATCGGCCACTCCAGCTGCTCGTCTTGCAGTTTTAACTCTTTACTTCTCCACATGAGTTCTCAGTATTCGGGAAGATTTTTAAAAACATTATTCTAAATAATCGTCCCTCGAAGAGCGTCATATGTTTGACCTATTTTCAACTATCTTATCTACTTATCAGAATGATTTCGTTTGATCTTTTCAAACTCAATGTACATTTAACTAGGGTTCCTAAATAGATCCCTGTAGATTTCTGTAGGATTCTGACAATAGCTGGTATGCACTTTAGATGCCATTTTCACCTCATTATTCTCCCCAGATAACCTATCTGATTATGATGAAAATAACTCAGTCGCTGTACCTGACGATGTTTTTGGACAACTTTGTTTTCTGTCCTCATGATTACACTTATTTTTCACCTCTACGTCCGCTATTTTAAGTTCACCTTGAGTTGTCAGTGCCATACTCTGAAGTTCAAACTTTTTCTCATACTACTTTTCTTCTGTTAGGCTCTTCTTTTATTCTTTCCTGTTCGTTTGCTTCTTATTGTAATTCAAACTGTTTCATCTCTTGTTCTAATTCTTATTATTCCGCAAGGGTTATTATTTCTTTTCTTTTTCTTTGTCTCCCTCGCCATTGCCTCCAATTCAAGCCGCTTAATTTCCTATTGAGATTTTGCCATTACCAATTACTGTAATCGCATTTTGGGCAACAGCAAATGCTGCTGTGATTGCTGTAATTATTTCCCCCTTTCTCGCAGGCAGGGACAAACACAACTTCAACTTGTTTGCCAGTTTGGAAAGTTTTGTATTTAGATCATTCTGTAGAAAACCCAAAGTTGATACTTACACGTCCAGAAAACAATTAGTCACTGAAAGACTTAATGCTACACAAGGCACACCCTATTCGAAAAACTGCTTTCGACACATAAATTAAAACATATTCACAATTAACTTTTGCAAGCTTTGAATCCAAAATTCCTGAACCCAGCCTTGGATTCGGGATTTTGATACCTACAAGATCCCGAATTTAGTATTGATCAGACTTGATTTTCAACATATTTTAGAATGTAGCCTAGACCCTAGCTCTACTTTATTTTTAAGGGTAAATATAAAGTACCTGTTCCAGAAGCAATGCACCTGGTCAAACTACTATAAGTTAAACAAAACATTATTTAAGTACTTTTACCAAAATGTATGAAAATAAAGAGGAATTTACAATAAATTACTTCAACTGGAAATCTAAAACAATTATAGATGCAGTCATTATTGCTAATTGAGTGTCCGAAAATGGTAAAAACGCATAAACACATCCCTTTACAAAAGAAAAAGAAAAAAATTCAGACACAGATACTCACACACAGTTATTCAATCCAGTAGGAAGAAAAAGATCAAGAGAAAGTTCAGAGAGAGTGGTGTCCAGGAGACATTCACTGAAGCTTCCAACTCTATTGACACCACAACAGTTTCTAATGCTATTGAAAAACCAAAACCTAAAAGCCTTAAGTTGGGAGAGCTGACGACACTCGTTGAGGCTGCATTAGAAAACGGCATCACCAACTCTCCCTTGTTTCAATACCATCCGACAGAAGAGGACATCATTTTAACAGGGACAAAGTTACAGGGCTAGGACAAGCAAAGCAAAGACAAGCAAGAGAATTCCTGGAGGCCTGGTTTTCAATCATTGGTGCGATAAGCAAACATGTCGTGGTAGACTCTATCAACATGTTGCAGTAGGTCTGATCTACTGAATTTAAAAAAAATTCAAGCATCGGCAAAATTCGTTAGGAGCGATTTTGAAATATTTTCTATTTAATTTGAGAAAGTGGTGAAACAAATCAAATGACCAGCGACTACATGGGTATGGTTGATCAAAGCAATGTCCATTGCTCGAGCACCCTATCTCGACCTCTTCATCTCCAACTGCCGTAGTGACATCTATTGCCTCAACCACTCCACGCATCTCCACCACTCCAATCTCTCTCTTACAGAAAGAGCAGCCCTCCGCTACCTCTACACAAATCCCAACCTCACCATAAAACACGTGGACAAGGGAGGCATAGTTTCAGAATGGTGCACTGAATTCTACATCGCCGAGGCCAGGCGCTAACTCTCCGACACCTCCTCCTACCGCCTCTTTGATCATGACCTCACCCCCGGCCACCAAAGCACCATCTCCCAAACCATCCACAACCTCATCACTTCAGGTGACCTCCCACCCACAGCCTCCAAACTCATTGTTCCCCAACCCCAGAGCACCCGTTCCTATCTCCTTCCCAAAATCCATAAATCTAACCGCCCTGGTCGACCCATTGTCTCCACCTGCTCCTGCTCCATCGAACTCATCTCCACTTATCTCGACTCCATATTGCCCCCCTTGGTCCAACAACTTCCCAACTACGTCCATGACACCACCCACGTCCTCCACTTACTCCAAAACTTCCGATTCCCTGGTCCCCAACACATCATCTTTACCATGGACGTCGAGTCCCTATATACTTGCATTCCCCATGCAGACGGCCGAAAGGCCCTCTGCTTCTTCCTGTCCCGCAGGCCCGACCAGGCCCCCTCCACTGACACCCTCATTCGCTTAGCTGAACTTGTCCTCACCCTTAACAACTTCTCCTTCTATTCCTCCCAATTCCTACAGACAAGGGAGGTAGCCATAGTAACCCGCATGGGCCCAAGCTATGCCTGCCTCTTTATAGGATTTGTGGAACAATCCCTCTTCCGAAGCTAATCATGCCCTTTCCGCCACTTCCTCCTCTGCTGCATCGATCACTATATTGGCACCGCCTCGTGCACCCATGAGGAGCTTGAACAGTTCATCTACTTTACTAACACCTTCCACTCCAACCTTGAGTTCACCTGGACCATCTCCGATAGCTCTCTCTCCTTCCTGGACCTCTCTATTTCCATCTCTGGCAACCACCTAAAAGACCGATATCCATTTCAAGGCTACCGAACCCCCCCGGGGGCCTAGACTACACCTGCTCTCACCCACATTCCTGCCATAAGGCCATTGCCTATTCCCAATTCTTTCAACTCCGTCACATCTGCTCCCAAGATGAAGCATTCCACTTCGAGTCATCCCAGATATCTTCATTTTTCAAGGACCACAATATCTCCTCCACAATGTTCGAAAATGCCCTAGACCGTGACTTTCGAATTTCCTGCAACTAATCCCTCACACCCCCTACCCGCAATAATAAAGAAAACAGAATCTGCCTCGTCCTCACGTACCACCCCACCAGATCAAACGCATCATCCTCCGACACCTCTGACATCTGCAATATGATGCTACTACCAAACATTTTTCCCTCCTCACCCTTATCTCCTTTCAGTAGGGACCACTCCTTCCGTGAGTCCCTTGCCCACTCCACACTCCCCAATAGCCCGACCACCCCCAGCACTTTTCCCTGCAACTGAAGGAAGTGATACACCTGCCCCTACGCCTCCCCCCTCGTCCCCATCCCAGGCCCTAAGAAGATCTTTCACATCAAACAGATGTCCACCTGCACACCTGCTAAAGTGGTATACTGTATCCTTTGATCAAGATGTGGCCTCCTCTACATCGGGGAAACCAAATGGAGGCTTGGAGACGGCTTTGAGGAACACCTACGCTCATTTCGCACCAAACAACTACACCTCCCAGTCTCTAACCATTTCAACTTCCCCTCCCACTCCTTGGAAGACATGTCCATCCTGGGTCTCCTGCAGTGCCAAACGATGCCACCCAAAGGTTTGCAGGAACAGCATCTCATATTTTGCTTAGGAAGCCTGCAGCCCAATGGTACCAATGTGGATTCACAAGCTTCAAACTGTCCCGTCCCCCGACCGCATCCCAAAACCATCCCAGCTCGTACCTGGCACCCTAACCTGCCCTCCCACCTACCCACTACTCCCGCCTCAAGCCCCACACCCATCTCCTACCTGCTCGCCTCATCCCGCCTCCTTGACCTGTACATCCTCCCTGGACTATCTCCACAACCTAACTCCCCACCTACACTCACTTTTACTGGCTCCAACCCCGCCTCCTTGACCTGCCTGTCTCCTCTCCACCTATCTTCTCCTTTACCCATCTTCTATCCGTCTCCCCCTTTCTCCCTATTTATTTCATCATCCACTTCCCCTCCCCCATTTCTGAAGAAGGGTGTAGAGCCGAAACAACAGCTTTCCTGCTCCTCTGATGCTGCTTTGCCTGCTGTGTCAATCCAGCTCTATACGTTTTTGTATCGATTGCTCGAGCTAGTGAGTTATTTCTATCACCGTCAAGGGAAGGATGTGTCGAATTACATTAGGTGAAAAATACCATATTAAGTACATATGAGCTAGTGTCAGAAGACTGCAGGCAATGTTTCAGGAATCTAATGAGTAACCCTCGTCAAATGCACATTAAGTTTTAAAGGATTAAATAATGTAATTTTGATAACTGCATAATGGCATTAAAAGTAAATTAAACGTATGAACCTCTTAGAGTCTCAAGCATATTGGAGGATTTCAAAAATCTACTTCCTGAAGTTGTAAGAATTTAATTAGAAGCGCACAGAGTTAAAACTGCAAGAAAAGGCCTAGAAATAGCATATGATTATGAATGCAATCAAATGTCAAATTTAGACTTCCGATATCAATTTCATTTTGTGATGTATAGAAATTGAAAAAAAAAAGAAATCCTCAAAGGATAAATCATAAGAAGGTCTCTTTGAAGATAGTAAATATCGTTTACCACACATTAAAACAAAAGGAAACGCATGAGGGGAAATACAAGTAACAAAGTTCAGGTATTTTCACTGTAATAAGTAAGCCACATGAAGTCGCAGCGTAGGTGGTGTAGAAAATAATTACTGGGACAACGGCAAAGGAAAAATATGGTAAACAAGTGCCTCTTTTTTAAAAAATAAAAGTGGTAATGTGAAACACAGTGAAGGTAAAAAGCTGCAAAAGTATGTACAAAGTAACCAAGAATTATCGATCGTTCTAGATCTCATTGCATGGGTAAGGCTTACTGAACTTGGCCAGCGGGAGCATGTCAAAAAAAGAATATATTCGAAGATAAGGGAACAAGTAAATCTTTGACGATGTGAAATAAGGAGATACGTATTTCAAATGGAGTTTTGCCAGAATTTTTTAAAAAAGTAATATGTAGAAGTCATGGTGAGAAAAGCAACGTTCTATTATATAAAGTAAGTTGGAGATTCCAGTGAAAAGTGACGATGTGGTGGAAGAACTAATGGAGAAGTTCTCCATTCAGATATACAACTTAATCTTGATAACGACATAACATGAATACAGATGGGTGTGATGCCGACTGTGTTTGAAATGCCAGTGGTAAGTAAATCATCTGAGATGTCACAGGATGTATATCCTGAATGTTTGGTAAAAATGTCACAAAGTAAAATGTTGAGGCAGGAGGAGAAATCGTAGAACAAAGATAACCCAGTTGAAGTTCCATCATTGGAAACTTTATTTAATCAAGTGGTTGTGGTAAATCAAAAACAAGACCAGGTCTTGGACGAATTCGATAAGGATGCAACTTAACTTTCATAAGCATCACCAAATTCAAAAACTTGAGGCAGTAATAAAACCAACACTTTTAGAACCAGTCCGATACTTCAGGGACTTTTACAAGCATCTTAATTGATGGCATAACACACAAACCTAAAACAAAATGATTAGTATCATTTGTTGACTTTTTCCCCGTTGCATCATGGCTCAATCGATTGTAAAAGATACGCACTTTTTTTTTTAATCAGATACGGGCTACACACAGAAATACAATTGGAGTAGAGGTCAAATTTTACATCAGTTATTTAAACCAGTTATTAATACTCGTGGAAAGAAAAGTAAAAAAAAATCAAATAAAATTCATGCCTAACAGAATTTCAGAGAGTTACAACCGTGATGTTAAACTTTCAAGACCATATTGAGGGCTTAAAGTCAAGACTATATTTAGGAAATTCATAAGGGAATTACATTTGTACCTGTTTGTAAGAATGGACTTAAGAAATCAATTAATTTCTGTCTGATTGACTTAGGCTTGAGGCATGAGCTAAGAGGACTACAGAAATTAATTAAGGAAATTTTGGTGAGTCAGATTTCAGAGTCCACATATTTATGTATCAAATCGTACAGAAAGATTGAATAGAGTGGGAGTTAGGTGAGACGATTTGCGCGAATGGGGCCCAACCATAATAATATTGCCTCAACCGGATGTAACTTTATCTGTTGACTGTTGTAAGGTCAATGCAGTTGTAAAATTTGATTTGTATCCTATTCCACACTCAGGCGACTGGACACAGAAGCTTTGACAATAAATGTACACTTGAAATTTGAATTGCTCAGACGATAATGGCTAGTACCTTTATTTGAAAGAGCAAAGGAGATTCTGACTTTTGCGAAACTGAATGGACTGTATCTGTTTAAGTGGTATTTGCTTTGAAAAATGCACCATCCGCATTTGAATGACTAACTACATGGAAGGATCATTTTAAAATTGTTCAATCAACATCTGGAGGCTGGATTGGTAATAAACCTGGCTGAGAACGAATTCTCAAAAGCACAAGTCACTTTCCTGGGCAATGTCGTTGGACATGAAAAGATGACTCTATACCTGTGAAAGCAAAAGTTATTGAGGAGTTCCTCACACCATCATCGATTAGGTAAATGCTATGATTCCTGGGAATGAGACATATTCTATAAAATGTTTGAAACAAATGTTAGCACTGTGGTAGACTCATCAAATGATTTTTTGGAACAAGTGCAGAACATTTCAGTGTACAGTGGAATGTCAGAAGACATTTGACAGCTTAATGCAATGTTAACAACTGCTCCAGTGTTAGCCACACTTATTTAGGCATTCCATTCAATGTTACTGTCGATGTGAGTGTTGTAGGTATCATTGCTGTACTCTTGAAGATGAGAAGTTGATAGGAGAGCTTATTGGGTATTTTTTTCAGAAAATCGAGTAATCATCAACAGACATTTTCCTTAATTCAGAAGAAGACCTGAAGTTTGTTGCTGATGCTGCAACATATCATCATTAATATTGCCACTAATTTGTCTGAAACTGATTATAATCCCTTAAAGTTTCTCAAAAATGTACGAATTAGCATTCCAGGTTGTTTCGATAGAGCTTGGTATTGCAGCCATTCAATTTGAAAGTTATACGTTTTTTCATGCTGGCAGAATATAAGTGTCGACGAGATGTTTTGACTTTAGTGAAGGGAGATAGGGTTATTCTATGCCAAAAAGAAGTAACTGAAATGATAGTGAACGGTTGCATGATGAGATCTAATTTAATTCCCAGGCGTTGTAGTTTGAATGAAAGTAATGAAAGGTTAAGATTTATTTAAACCAATCCATCTTTGCATATTGATGGTTCAGTTTGTTTTTAAAGAGGGAAGTGTGCTGATATCATGTTTTTAAGAGCTGTGTTTTGCACTTTATCTGTGAAGAAAGTTTGAGACAGAAGGACCTAGCAGTTTGCTCCGAAGGCACTAAAGCAAATAACTCGTGAGACCTTATTTTATTATTGTTCCTGTTAAATTGGAACAATTGAAGCAGCCTAAATGGTTGGGGCCAATATCCTACAGAAACAGTGTTTTTTTTTTTTAATAGTTTTAGTCTTCAGTTGCAGTTGTTGGGTTCTTGAAGCTTGATGTGGAAGAGTTTATATCTCTCTTTGCAGCAACTAAAATCAGAAGTGGACTTCCTGCTACTGGAATTTCATGCGAGGCAACCTACTTCAATGAATTTGCCTTCTCCAAGGGTATGCTTATGGGTGCTACTATGTTGGATTATTCATTTTTGTTTTGCCAATCGCTTGTAGTATTTCCATATGTGTATGTATGCACATATGTATAGATAGGTAGATCGAAAGATAGATAGATAGATAGATAGATAGATAGATAGACGGATGAATGGATAGATAGATAGATAGATAGATAGATAGATAGATAGATAGATAGATAGATAGATAGATAGATAGATAGATAGATAAAACTATATATGATTTCTCATTTTCATATATTAATAGCGTGTAAAAGAAATGTGTTTTTTTTTTCAAGGCTGGCGGTTTCATCAAAAACATTTCCTCCGGAACATATCTCCTCAGATTTACATTTTTCAAAAAATGGTTCTAGATGAATTTCTCAATATGTCTGGATATCTGGTGGGGAAGTGTGCGGGGTGGATTGTTAATATGGTTCAAAGCCCCGCATTGTGTGATTCTATGACTCCAAGTAGACACATCTGTAACTAATATCTTAGCATCTGAATATCGATGTCAACATTCTTAGTCGTATTGGTTACAATTCCAACATTCATTATTAGATCACCTGTACTTCTCGTCTAATTTCCGCATTGATGAACAAATCCAGGCGGGCATTCAGTGTTGTTGAACTAGACATCGCGAGTATGGAAATTTCTTGGTATTGAATACTCTATTTTTAAGCAGTGCAACATACCAACTTTGGAGAGACTGTGCTTTTATATTTCATCAAGAATCCAATGTGAAAAACTACTACATTATTCGCACTAAATTAAAAGCCTGTGACTTCAGAGCTGTGTTTCGAAAAAACATTACCAAAGGTGTGATACCAGCAGAGGCTTAGTTAAATTTAAATATATCAGTGTAAATATTTCCTGTCAGTTGCTATTACATTTTATTTTCCTCTTTTTTTATCACGAATTTCATTACAATTCACAAAAAAGACCAGTATCAGACTTTAAATGGATACTAATTCTAATGCCACTCTAATGCTTCTGTTTTCAGAACATTTCAATTCCCAATAGCCAAACTGATCATCATAGAAACAGGTCATTGGCAGAGTTGACCTGATGTTCAGAAAGCAAGTAAAATTGCAGTGTAGCACACCAGTGGACCAAATATTTCCCCATGGCATCTGTCCATAACAGAAAGTAAAATGTTTTGATACATTGCAAGAGAATTATGTTATCATTCGATGTTTGAAAAAGGTCAAAACTATTTCTTCAAGAGCACCATCCCCTAAAAAATCCGTTTGAATACACTAGACTATACAATACAATAGTTTAAAAATGTTTAAAAAAGGAGGGATCTTGCATGAGAGTGTGGTGGAAGCTAGAGTTATAGATACTAATATTTTGATTTGCCAATTTAACACTCCATCTCTTGATACAAACAGTTGGCTATTTTATCATTCAAGTAACCAAATCAAGAAATTCTACTGAGTTACTCATTAACTGATGAATCATACGCACAGTTAGAATGATTCCTCCTCCCATGAAAGTGTACTTTGTTGTATTTGATTAAAGTTTATTTACAACACTGTAGTAAATATTTGATACAGGAAATTTTCTGTGAAATAAATTACGAGTAAAATTTCAATGTTAAGTTCATTGCTTTTTTGAGGGGCGACAATGTGAGAAAGCTTAGGTGTGAATGAATGGTAACGATTTTGTCAATTGTGTTTCGATCTGGAAGAGCGCAGCAGAGCGGTGATGCTGAATGGCTGGCGTGGGGAATATTTGTATGTTCTTCTTGGACTTTTGGCTAAGATGAAGTGTCAAGTTGTGAGTCATAGCCAACTGTGAGTCATAAAAGCTTGTCTCTGGAACGTGATTTGACGTTTGAAGACCAGTTAGTTTAGCCAATTTGCTATTGGTGGATCTTTCTGCTGGCATCAGCCTAACACCAATTCCCGAAATAGGCAACCTAGAGCTATGACCGCAGCAAAAGCCCCTGCCACAGGCCAGGAAGTCTGGAACACAATCCGGGTGACTGTGAAAAAGTTGTAAGAAGGTGCACAAGTCGATTGGATCTTTTGTTTGTGGACAGGTTTTAGCTGGACTGCTGTGGATTCTAAGCAGCTGACGTCTACTGTCTGCAGGAATTCCCCAGCGGTAAATATTTTAATGTGACTTTCAGGAGTGTCAATCAATGCCAGCGCCTCGTGAAGGCTTTCGAGGAGAAAGGAGCTGATGGCCCCCTCTCTGTCCTGAATGCAGAGCCATTGTTTGTGTTATCTGTTTGGAGGAGTCAGATGGTCACCAATCATATGTACAACCCCCATGTGACAGCTGCAGATATTTTGATCTTGCTGGGAAGATACATGAAAGTGGAAAGTGGTAACAGTGATGTGATGGACCACTTTGGAATCTTGCTCCGTAACCAGCAGGTCATAATCTGGATCAGCTTTGCGATTGGTGGGAGCCGAGGCAGCCCAAGGAGTGTCATGCCTGCGGGAGGTCATGGCTCATTGTGGCAGAGTGCAAGGCGACCCTGTGCAGGAACTCTATGGAGGAGGTAGACCTGACAAGGGACTGCCAAAAAGACAAAGAACTGTAAAGTTTGAGGAGAAGAGGACCAACTCTGTAAAATATGCCCACGACAGGGGGCCACATATGCTCCGATGTGAAGAGGAGGCAATGTGGACATAACCCTTCCAAACGACAGTACTGTGACCCCCCCGCCCCCAACCTCCAACAGGGAAAATGAACAGATGGTCGTACAGAAGAAGAGCCAAGCTGCAGTAGAGAGATGTGGCGTCAGCACAGCGGCAAAACAGAATTCTCCTCCTGAGAATTCAGAATCAAAGTAGGATGAGGTGAAGAAGGAGTCAGGGGAGTGGAAAACAGCTGCGAAAAGCAGGAAATGGAAACCTCGCCAGACTCTCACACCACAACAGAACGGGAATTTGCAGCTGCAGGATGGCCACTGAAGCCATTACAATGAACAGGAATCAGAGAGGGAGGGTCGTCAACAAAAAAATGGGGATCACAGTTACCAGGGAGAAGGAGAGGAACACTACTCTACCCGAAAATGGTGGACGTCAGGATTACCCTGGGAAAACATAGCTCTCTGCTATCAGGAAATTTGGGGATTCTTCCATATCACAGCTCTGGGCAATTCTGAGCAGACAAACGTTGAGTTAGGATTAGGGAATAACCACACCCTCCAGTCGGACTTGGAACCGGACTTTCCTGGCTTTGTCCTCGCCGCAAAGACACCAGACAGGGGAAATCGCCTGACAGACGAACGAGACAGCTAAATCAGCCCTGCGAGAGTCCAACTGTTTGCCTGCAGTGCGGGGATACAGGGGCTGCCGCAGTGATTAGATCTCGGGAAAACGTACTTCATGTTCAAACCATGATGTAACTTCGTATCAATCTAAAATGGGTGTAAAAACTGTACGTATTAACGTACATAGCGTTAAATCTATGACAAGATGTGGTTCCACGTTGGCTTACTTACCCAACATTAAAGAAAACCACTTATTTTTGCAGAAGTGTGGGATACCACACATCATCAACTACAGGGAATGGTCGAACTTGTTAGCCCAACAGGCTTAGATTTTGCCGATGGGCAATGGTTGCCATTCCTCTTGCCTGGGTATTCTGCTGCAAGGCAGCAAATTCACCGTCACTGAAGTTAAGGAGGTTGCTTATGGGCGCTTCCTCCTTTCAGATATTTTGTAAAAGAACGCTCTTCTGAGACTAATTAACACTCCAGCGGCAAAGAATGATAGTTTGGCCGTCCTGCAGCAGCTTCCACTCCTGCTAGTGAAGTCCAGGCTGGTCATTGTTTCTGGACACTGCATCATCGGTGCCGATGAATGATCTGGCATGGAGTGATGATAGTAACGCAATGGATGTACATCCGAATTCCTGATGTAAACGGTAAAAGACGCCAAACTGCATGACGTCTTCAGCAGAATTCACCAGTTTGAAAATCTCCCAAGCCCTAACCTCATCCCACGTCGAACTCTTGCTCTCATCTGTGCCTCTATGACCTGACACAAATTGGTCATAATCTCTCCCCCGTATCCACCCGTCCCTTCCCACTGACTTATCCTTATTACCCACGACCAGCATCCACCTATCACAATACAACCTCCCCACGTCCAGCACCTCTCCACCTCCGTCTCACCTCCTTAAACTGACACAACCTGCCTATCTCCCCCATCCCACATATCCGCCCCACACTTGCAACTGAACCATCCTCATTACTCCCTACCTCCATCTACTATCACCACCCCACCTACCTTTCCTCAGCTCCATCCATCCTTCCTCTCACCTAGTTGAACTGATATAAACTGTCCATCTTGCTCCCGATGTATCCATCCCATCCTTCCTACTGACCAATACCCACTGCTAACTACCTGCATTCACTCATCACGAACACCACCTATATTCGCCCACCCTCACCTCTCCTCTTTCTAGGTGTTTACCAGGTCTCTTCTCCTAAATTGGTTCTGATGTAATTTCCTGACACAAAACGTTAACTTTGCTGCTCGTCTGATGCTGCCTGACCTGCTGAGCTTCTCCAGATCAACACTATGTTATCTCTTAAGTGGGAGCTGTTCAAAAGGCTTCTGAAATTACGTGTAAGCCACGTATATTGACTCCCATTATTAACTGTATTCTCTAAAGTTCCAGTGGTTTGATCAGGTATGATTTTCTTACCCACCCCCTCCCCAAAAAAAAAGTTTCCTCTGTTCATTTCTGTCACTGTCTTCGAAGAATTCTGCTTTCATTTAGTTTATAATGCCCTGCAGGATCTTCCCGAAATCACGATACTATCCTGCTAGGTTTCCGATTATCTGCTCAGTTTTGTCTTTAATTTATTTTTTGTGGTGTTGTTAACCTTGTTCCCCTCTAGCCCATAACAACTGTTCCAGTTCCTACAGAAATTCTGCTGATGGTGACCAATGTACTCACTATTTCAGTGGAAATTCCCTGAAATGATCTTGGTTGTAAATTCTGATAATGGAACATGTTCTTGTCCTTGAATTTCTTCGGTTACCCAAATGCATTTCCACTACTAATGCTGATTTCTTCCTTTTTCTTCAACACATGGTACTTTCTATACCACAACATTTTGGATTGTTGATTTTTCCTCCTTCAGCAGGCAGTAACAGATGTTCATTTACGTGGCGTGTCGTATTTAATCCCAAACACAACTTCTCCATATTCTGATTTTTTTTCTTTTGCTAGCCGTGGCCCAGACATTTTAACGTTGAATTCAGTTCTATGCATAGTAATAATGTAACAATAGTAGCAATAATACTAAAGATAATGTTAACAAGAGCTCCGTGCTCGAACGGTGACAGATTTGTTTTGTTATTTATTTCTAAAACGTTTTTGTACTTATTAGGCAGCTTATTTTTCTTTTGAAGCATGCATGGAATCGCCATTCTAATAAGTGATGGAATATACTTTAGTTGTTAAAAATATAATGATGTACACAGACTGCTTGAAGAAGGTTGGAATATGAACGACCTTTATGAATAAATTGGGGGGGGGGCGCATTGGACAATTGGGAGACAAATTTAGAAAACTTAATTTCCTTAGAAATATACGCCTAACAGAGAATGGAAAATTGGCATGTATAAAGTGAAAACACTAGGGATGTAATTGTACAAGTATAAGTAACCACAAATAGCGGGGTGGACAGAGAGATATGTGGAGTGGCAAAATTTCATAAAGATGGTGACATAGAAGTTAGGATTGACGTGTGGAGGTGTGAACCTGAGTGAGTTATGAAGAAAGAGAGAGTTGAGATAAATGTTACTGTAAAAGCCTAACTAGGATAAAATGAGGGGAAAAGGAAGCAGCAGAATGAATGATTTCTATGACAGTCAGAAGACACATATCGAACTATGCAACAAAATATTTTGATCAATTATTAATTGATCTGCATTTCTGGGTAGACACATGTTTGTACTTATGGTCAAAACTGGTTTACTTTGCTTTATTTTTATATTATCAACATTGTAGACCTGAAAGTTCTGATTAAATGGGGGATCAATAGACAAGTCAATGATATTTACGTTGATTTCATCAACTAGGGAGTCTGCCAAAATAAACGATCGTTTACAAAAACGAGTGTATCCTTTAGGACCTATAAAATTATAAATGCAAATACAAAATGTAAAGCTCGTACACTTTCTAGAATGATAGTCAATGTACAACTGAGGCTCTTGATGGTGAACCTGGCTCCGAAAATATGCATAACACGTCAATAGATCAATACATGCTGTAGAACGGCACTTTCACTGATTCAGGAAATATTTGAAGAAATCAGTAAAGTAAGATTTTCAATGGAAAATAAGATCGGCCTGAAATATTAGACCACTTCTGCATCTGTCACGCTTCCTTTTCTTTAATACTTTTTCCACATTTTTTCCGTTGTATAAGTTCGTACTGAAACATGCTAAACCTGTGAGGAACTGCCAGGAAATTGTGCAGCACGAAATTAAATTCCACGATAGATTGATTGTTTCGATTCCAGAGCAGATCTGTCGACATACGTGACCACAGACATGGGAATTTTAAAAATCAAGAGTCTAAAGTGCTTATGAATGTTTTAATTTATAATTGGAGCTCCAAAAACCTACGAATATGCAATCATATTCCTCTTTCAGACATTTGTCTTAGTTATGTTACAGGAGAAACTGACAGGTAACTGGTGTCGCAATGCAATTGTTGAGTAGTTTCCTCCCTTGCTTTCTTATTTGTTGAAATGAACGAAAAGTTACATTTTATGATTTTTTTGAGAAACTAATTCAATTTCGAGGAGGATATTAAAAAGCTGTTTCTGAAAATAATGCACTTAGTTTTGTCAACAGTGATTTTATCAAATGTATGATCAGTTCCAAGAAGTGAGAAGGTAAAAAAAAAACTGAACGGCCAACGGGATAGAATGAAAAATGCAATACTTGAAAAAAAAGACTCAGAAGCAGCAAAGAATAGTTAATGGTCAATTTGTGCTTCTGAGACGGGAACATTGGTACCGAATAGTTGCCATCGAAAAGCAACAAAGTATTCTGCTGCAAAACTTGTTGCTCTGCTCTCCAATCTGTCCCCTCAGAATGGCTACAACCCGGCATCTGGCGGAGTATGTGTGGAAAAAGCTGAACACGCATGCTATGTCTACAAAAGCAATACTACTGCCTATTTGGAAATGTTATTTTAAGTCTATCGTTTCCAAAATAAGTTCAAAGTTTTAATTGTTTAATTGTTACCATAGTTGGTTTTTGACGTTGTGCCATTTCATATGTTTGCTGATATTTTAAAATGGGAAGGTGATCGCATTATAAATAAATAATTAAAATGTCTACTTTGCCTTGAAGATCTGGCGAAAGAAAAAGACGGTAAGCTGACAAACAAGATATACGTATTACAGTGGATGCGATGTCAACACTGCCATTTTAAGATTCCTGTTTCCTATAAACCTGCCTTTCAGCTGTACTTACAGGCAGCTTACCTACATTATGAATAGAATGAAGCATTACTTTGGATGTGACAGCCATGATCTATTCGGGATTCAGGGCTACGTCTAGAGTTTCATATTCGGCAATAGACTATACGACAAAAGACATAAGATCATGCAACAGAAAAATCGTTTTAATTTTAAGTAACAATATGCAATGAAAGATCTGACAGTAGAGTGAAGAAATAATGCACACACCTGTGGAAAGAACAATGAACACACATCTGGAGTCGAAGATAGGGACAGATGCATATATATACCTTTATACAGTTGTGCATTTTAAAATAAAAACAAAATGACTGTCTTTTATGCAAATCAAAAATGGAACTCAATTTCTACTAATCCATGTTCATTTTTAAGCAGTCACAGACCATTCTAAACTGGACATATTAAAGCTAACATCACATGTACATTTATCTGCCTGTCTGTCTATCCATCTATCATTATTTATATAAGTACTTTTATTAATCTATCTGTGTTTTTTTTTGTTATTTGTTTGTAGTTTACGCTGCTGAATGGAAGGACAAAGAAAGTCAGGATATTGGAGGATAAAGCTATGACAGATAGATAGCCATAGAGAGGAGATCAACTTTGCATCACGATAAACACATGTGAGTGGGCAGCCGGAATGCAACTGGCCAGGCAGCATCAGAGGAGCAGGAAAGTTGTCGTTGATGCTTTCTGACGTGCTGTATTCCTTTCGCTTCACACTGTGTTATCTCTGACTCCAAAATCGACAGTTCTTACCATCTCTAGGAGTGGGCAGGAGTGATTAACGATACGAGTTTCTTCGGATGCTATGAAAGAAAATATAATACTATCACTTCAGGGGGTTTCCCAAGAAACAGAGAGAAGAACCATTCCGCTGCAGGTCTTGATAATTAGATCGTGTGGTCAAAAAATATCACATGCAAATTCTTCATTTGATGCGGCTGACATGTATTCTCTTCTACAAGGAAAACTATGCAGCAATGTTGGGTTTGGTGAGACTTCACTATCTGAGCGACTTTTTTTCGATCTACTTGCCATGCATAACTTGAAAAGGAACAGACATATATCGAAAATATATTTTCATATATTTTCCTTCGAAAATTTCAGTTTGGGTATCTGAGAAAGTATGTGTTGGCGTAGTTCTGATGATGACAATGCATTGGGGAAGAAATGAAAATCTCATTGCTTAATACTACAAGTCGAGATATATGTGGTCTATTCATGATCATGGAAATTTGTACTGTCCTGAAGGAGAGCATAAAGTTACTAATAAAAAGCAAAATGAATCATGGATGCAGAATATTTTGTTTTTTAGTTCATTTGAAAGTGAAAGAAAATTGAACTGTATGTTGTCGTTATTGACTTAAGAGCTGGATTTACAGCTATACGTCTACAAAGCAGATGATGTCTGGTTGTGTTTGATGGGCGGTGGGACACAAAGACAGCATGTCACATTTACGCAAGGAGATAGGCTAAAGGGAAAATTTGAGAGAGAGAATCATTCTCCAGTGTCGAGACAAACAATTAACAGGAATCTTGAAATATGGAATTTGGCATTTTTTTCAGAGAATAGATAGTTGCCATGCAAATACCTTTATTTGAAAAAAAGCTATGAAAAATGCAACGAAATATTAAATACACCAACTTGAATGAGTAGAGAAGTGGTAATTGAATGAATTGCAGACATTCCTTCCCTCCCACCCCACCACATGGAAGAAATTCGGCGCAACATTTATTGAATTCTGTGCACGTATGTTTACTTCATTAAGTAACCCAATTTCGAAAAAGTGAAAAGAATCATGTCCTGCAATGTGAAGGATACACGCACCTCGTCAGAAAAATTGTAATGCAGATGTTAGCACAATGTAACGCAGGAGACTATGCATGTTTTGATTTTTTTTTTCAAAACTGTTTCGTAACTAGAAGGAAGATAAAAGTATGAATCTTCCTTTGATGACGCCACTGGTTTCTGATTTTGAGTAGTTTTCCAGTCATTTTTTGATGTTATGGAATCGGAGCAGGTCTGTTTCACCTTTCCTGTTTTACGAAGGGGCAAGTTGGTAAGGTTACTGATAATATTCCAATGAATTATTGGCAAAACTATGATTTTAGGAGTAGCACTGTAAACCTTCGATACAAATGTACATAAAAATGTTTATATAATGGTAAATGTGAAATGTGCAATATTTCCACTGTTTCAAATACAGCAATCGAATAAACTACAACGGTCAGGGAGTCGTATTGACATAAGAACATAAGGATAGAGAAAAGTAGGAGCAGGAGTAGGCCAATGGCCACCGAACCTGCTCTGCCAGTCAATATGATGGTGGGTCTTTTTTTAACCTGAACTCAGATCCACTTACCCACCCACTCAGAAAAAACATTACTTCCTTCAAAGTGCAAAAATCTACATTTCTCTTCAAGAGGAAATTTTAAAAAAAGCCAATTAACCTCAAATGCTTCATGGGACAGGCATTTCCAAAGATTCACAATCCATTGTGAGAAATGGTTCACTCTCAGCTTAGTCCGAAATCTCCTCCTCTTTATTTTGTTGTTGTGCCCACTACTTCATGTTTCATCCGCCACTGGAAGAAACATCTCCGCTTCTATCATATTTATTATAATCATATTTATTATTTTATGGTTCTAGAATATCTGCCTCATTCCAAAGATTAAAATCCCAGTCTACTTAATCTCTCCTCATACACCCGCACTCGGAACTCTGGAAGCAATCTAGTGAAAGTCACTCCATCGAGTGCCAGTGCACTCTTTCACAAGTAAAGAGACCGAAACTGTTCGCAGTACTCCAGATGTAGTATTGCTAACACTCTGTAACGCTGCACCATAACCTCCCTGTTATTAAACTCCATCCGTCGAACAATGAAGTACAATATTCCATGTTCTTACTTAATTACGTGCTGTGCCTTCAAAGCAAAGTTTTGTGATTCACATATAAGGATACCAGGTCTCTCTGTACAGCAGCATACTGCAATTTTTCACCGAATAATAGTCCTTTTTTATTATTCCTGCCACAATGATGGACGACCCCACACTTATCAATAGTTTACTCCATCTGCCAGACCCTTGACATTCGCTTAACTTTTTGTTGAATTTCAGTGTGCTCTGCGCACTCATCATAGTGTTATCTGCGAACTTAGGCATGCACAAAGTGTTTCCCAGGACCAAATCATCTGTGTAAATTGTTAACTAATCAGAAAAAGTGAATTAGGGTCTAGGCCCGAAACGTCAAGCTTTTCTGCTCCTATGACGCTGCTTGGCCTGCTGTGTTCATCCAGCCCCATATCTTGTTATCTCGGATTCTCCAGCATCTGCAGTACCTTTTATCTCAGAAAAAGACAATTAGTCATGTTCATTCAAATTATATGTTTTCAACTCCACTGTATTCTGCTGCGCTCAGTTAGGGAAAAGAAACGGAGTACTGAATATTTATGAAGTCGTGACAAATAAATGAGCCAAAGAATGGGGACATTCATTGTTCATGCGTAATTGTAGGTGAATGGCCAAGATTGGTTTATAACAGGCTCAGTACTATGTTATAGTAACACTTCCTTTTTTTTTGAAATTTTGTTAAAAGCCAGCGATTGAACATAGATGGTTTCGTAGACAAACACTTCATTAAAAAAGTGCAGTTCTCATGAAGGAGAGACAAAATGACCACAATAATCTGATAATTGGATTGCGTGAAAAAAGAGACATGATTAGTTTTTCTACTGATGTACCTCACGTCTTCTCAATAAAATTGTGTACTCATGTTAGTTTTTCTAAATTTAGGTATGTGCATGTAGTTCTAAATCTAATCTGTTCTATTTTGTAGAACTTGCAAAGGAACAGGCTGGTATGGGCAATAAGAGTTCAATGTATTCCTATAAGTAGTTTAATGCTATTATCGTGGTAGAGTTGCTGTTGTGTGTGATTTGTTGATTGTTTGTTTTTCGAATCATCTTCATTGTATCGAATCATGAAATCATACAATCATACAGGACAGAAGAGGACCTTCTGTCCAGCGGGTCTTTACCATTAAACGTGCAAGACTGTCTGTATCACTCACATTTTCCCGTGCTCAACCCTTAGTATTGAATGATATGACACGGCAGACATTCTTCCAAATAGTTCATTATAGTTGTGATGTTTATCACCTGCACAATCCTTCCCAGCAAAACGTTCCCGACTTCCAACACCCTCTGCGTTAAAACATTTTTTCCCCTTCAAATCCCCTTAAAAACATTTTAAAAAATCCCTGTAAATGTGTTCCACGTTGTTCTTGATTCTTCAACAATGGGAGCTATGTACTCTGTCTCTCCCAGTCAATCGAATATACCACAATGTACCCCTTCACCTCGACTTTTTTCAACTCGAAGGAAAATAAATCAAAGTCTTCCCCCCAGGAACCATCCTGGTCAATCTCCTATGCCACCTCTTTCGTGCAACCGTATCATTCACAGAAAGTGTTGAACAACATTTTACATTGTATTACAGATGTGGCTTCACCTAAGATATGACGCTCCCTTTCTTTCAATACCACTCCACTGCCTCACGCTATAACAAACATTCGCACTCTCTTTGTAAGCATATAGATAGACATCGAATTCCTAATTGGATTGGCCATGGAAAGCAAAATTCTTTTTTCTTTCTGTATGCATAGGATCAGAAGGGTATTGAGCTGCTTGGCTACAGGTCTCTGACTGTGTGTTATCAGGATAATAGGACAGTGAAGAACCTATGCAAGCAGCTGCAGCACCTCTTCCTGAGTCGATATTGATAATGCTAGCCTCTTTCGTAATTTCATAACTATCCATTTACCCTGACAAAGAGAGCCCATGTGTGATCAAAAAACTCAAATATTTCTGATTCTTATGTGTTCAGAAATAAAAGAATATTGCTTCCATTGGTCTGCTTCCCATAAGAATCCTATGCTCAGTTAAATGTCTACAAAGCATGGAAAGTTTATTTCTATGGGACGTGGACAGGTGCGAGAGAAACGAGGGAGGGACAGACAATTAGATGCACAGACAGACTTAAAACCAGAGAAAAAAAAAAACAACAACTGAAAGATGGAGAGCGATGCAATGAGAGACCGGGAGACAGAGGCAGAGGCTGGAGCTGAACACAGTTGGGGGAGGGGGTTTGTTGTTTCGAGAGAGTGAGAAGAAAACAACGAATGTGTGAGGAAGTCGCAGATATATCAGGGTTTCGTCGAAAAGGATGTCGGAACTTCGGTTATGAGCACCGCATACTTCACGTTTAAGAGGTGGCGTTTGGTTTGCAGTGAATCAACAACGTGTGTAGCTAATACGAATAATATCTAGTAAAATGGAACGCTTGTGAACCAAGCTTAAAATTATGCGGTTGTGCTCCATAGACCAAAAGAGATGCAGAGAAGGTAAGTGGTGGAACAAAATTGTAATTTAAAGAGATTCAATTTAATGAAAGGTGATTGGCATTCCTTTGCTACTGACCAAAACGTTCGTGCACGAATCTTTTGACCAGCTTAACAAAATCTGAATGATAGTCTTGGACTTCTTGAAGGTGATTGATAGGTGAGCAAATATATGCAATTATATGTCGATACGAAGGAAACTAAATGCACGCTGAGAATGAGAGATGCACGGTAATGACAATTAGAAACGGTAAAGCACCAATTGCCTAACATTGCAGTATATCTACTCTATTCAAATTAAAATAAATCAGCTGATTGCCATTGCGATTCTCTAAACAGAACAAGTAACGTTAAAAAGTGTACTCTGTCATTGTGCAGAACTAGAAATGGGACAAACCAATACGCATGGGCAAACTTTCAACTTATTCCTCTGTGTCACCATCCAATAGAAATGGTTGACTCTGTTCACGTGAACACAGGGAAATACTTCAGTTTTCGGAACAGACAGCGATGTCCGTGTTAACAGAGAATGCGAAACATCTTTTAAAATAAAATACCACAGTCGTAATTAGATAAGATCGAACGTGTAAGATATACTGTGGAAAACTTGTGCGGAGCTTGTGAAAACCGAAGTGGATGGAGTTATGTTAATTGTCACTTCGCCAGGGAAATGTATGAGCACCTAAAAACTGAGAGAGAATGAGAGATTAAGGGAGAATTTGAAGCAGTGCATGACAGCAGAGGGGAGATAAAACGGGGTAGAGAATTTCTCATACTTTTCTAATATATTATGCCCCAAAATACTTGGAAAGGAACAGGCAGAAATGGACACTAAAATTTCAATGTATTCCAATATAGTGGTTTTGTGAAACTGAGAAACTCTGAAATGGAATTGTTCTTATGAGGCCAATGCAATCGGAAGAAAACGAAAGGAGTCTTCCATGTTTAACTGTCATAAATTATTATTGTCATAAATTACAGTCATAATTGTTTGTTCATTACTTGTGGCAATGGCATTATGACCGTTCATATCCAGAGTGTGTAATTTATTGAACAATGCAGTAAACAAAATTTGCTGGTATATATGAAACAACAGAAAAGCGCACCCCCGAACGAGATCGTCGATGGTTAACATAAAATGCCATGATATAATGGATGGAGAGCAACAAAAAACGGGTTAGGGCAGTTTATTTTGCAAAATGGATTTTCTGTGAATATAGGTTGTCTTGCAGGCATATCTGCAACAGTATTTGGCCACCAAGCACAGAAGAATTCTTGGAAAATGTATTCCAAAGGGGAAATTCAGCAAACTACATCAAATCCAGCATTTTGTTTATACCGGGGTCTTTCCAAGTTCTTTGGACTTCACTATCATACCAGATTCATGGACATTGATCATGCTGGTTGATATAGAGTTCCAAATGTCAGCCATCGTAGCTGGTCCCTGATAAGTTGTAGGACGTGAGACCGAAGGTTGAACATATCTGAAGTAGTTCAAGCTAATAGATTTACTAATGTTTTGTAAAATTGCCAAAGTATTTTCAGTAATAAATTCGTTTCATATCAAATACCATTTGTCTTCTTGATCAGACAGTGAGGAATAATTGTATGCAATTTAGCCTAAGGTTACATTGGTGCTGTTAGCATGATCTGAGCAAAATGTTCAAGAAGAAGAAGTATACCCTGATGAAGGAAACGCCAAGTAAGGAACCGATTAGAGAGACTAGAACGCAAGGTTTTCACAATCAGAATGCTTGTGTGCGCTTATATATGGGCGAGAGATAGAAGTGAGTGGAAGATCGAGAAACAGAGAAGACGTACAGCCAGACATACAGAAGGTTGACAGAGAGAAAGGCAAGCAGCAGTGGAGAGAAAATTGCAATCATAATGAATTGACCAGAAATGTTTGGACACTAAGTTCCATTGTTTCTTTGTTTCTCTATCATTTTCAACATTGAACATATCAGCCTGCAGGACCTGCAAATGATTGAGTTTGGCACTGATTTTGTTCAAAGAACAAATCTAGCCACGCATTCTAATGTTTTGTTTCATTTTGGATTGCATAGTAGAAAAAAAATGAAAAAGACTTACTAACTGTAGTAATTTCTGTCACTGGACAAATTAAAATTTAGTGAGCTGTGACTGATGTTCGTTCTCCACTTGTCAAGTTGAATCAATATTATCTCACGTTCTGTTCACCTCGAGTGTTTTTTTTTGAAAAATCGTACTTCAGTCAATTAAGATGAAACTTCGTTTATAATGTGACAAGTACATACATACTTGAAGGAAAGCAGGAATGATGTTTTGTGCATAAGAAACCCAGGCAGGCCAATGTCTATTTGTAGGATTCCTTCTGCTTTCAAATGAATTGTTTCTAAAAGGAAGACAAGTAAGCCATACCTCTTTTGATAACATCGTGGAATACTGAAACTGGTATTTGATAATAGCCAGGATAGTAATTAAAAACAAATTCACCTTTCACCTTGTAGATCTGGTGAAGGAAAAAGCCGGTAAGCTCTACAAACAAAATATATGTATCCTAATGAGACAATTTCCAACAGAACAGGGTGAGCATTATTCTTGCCTATAAACATGTATTGCAAATATCCCCAAGTGTGAAATGAACAACAACAGAATGTGACATAACTTTGGAAATGATAACAATGTATGATGCCTGTGAAGCATTGGTCTTGATCTGAATCAGACATACTGACTTAGTTTCAAAAATTGCAAAAGATTACACATCAGAGGGCAGGGAACCATGCAAAAGAGAATCAAATGAAAATTATTTTGAAAGATGAAGTTTGATCGTGTAATGAGGAAATTATACACGAAACATAATTTTGGCAAAGACGACAAGGCAGAATAGATGTTTGTTTCTATTAAACCAGATTGTACTATTTCACAGATTTTTGGTTTCAGTTACCACACTATATGTAGTTGTTCTATCTGTCTATCAATTTATCTATCAATCAATTTATCTATCTATCTATCTATATATTTTAAAAAGTCTGTATTTTACGCTTTTGAACTGAAGAAGGACAATAAGGTAAATGTTGTCAGAAAAGACATAAATAGACATAAAACGACACAAAAAGCCATAAAAAGGCAACATTTAAAAGCCGAAACATAAAAAAGAAGCACAAAGAATGCTTTTTCACATTCCTTGTTTAGTAAACACACAATAGTTTTCAAGGTTGGTCAAAGATCGGTTTAAAGCAGTGAGATAATGGCATTTCAGTTTTTGTTTTTAATTGGAGATTAATATAAGCCTATCGGGGAGAAATGTGCTTTCATTGATTAATTGCTTATTTCAAAAGTGAGTTCAAAGGAAACAGAGACATAGTGACAATTGCATCGTGTGTCTTAATAAATATCTGCGTGAACAATACGGGAAAAAATGCGATCTTATTTTAATGCACCTAATAGTTTACCCACATCTTTTCAGTAAAACCATCAGCTTATGTATACTTTGCATATGTTTGTGTATTTGAGAAACATTTTAATCCTGATACACTTTGCCTTGCAGCACTGGCAAAGGATCAGGCAGGTACGGACAATAACATACCAATCCTGTCACCGAGTTGAGTAGACCATACTGAGAGACTGCTTGAGAGGTTTGTACATACACTAACCAAAGAAAATTGCATTCCATCTGAATATCACAAAAGAAAGAAGTATATTCATTTCTTTTGACAATGGATAGGGTTACCACTTTTAAGAAGCGCTCAAGATTGATTTATAAGAAAATAAATGAATTATGAATACACGAAGAAGTCTTCATACCCAAACACCCAAAAAACAGACATTCAGTTCGGATGCATGTAGCTGTAATTCATCTGAGATTCAATGTAGTAGTAAATGTATTCCAGTCTTTGTCCATCAGAGCAGAACAGAGAGGGGGGAGAGACAGAGAGAGAGAGAACATGAGAGAATTTCACAAAGTTTGACTTAGAATTACACACACACACACACACACACACAAACACACACACACACACACACACACACACACACAGAGAGAGAGAGAGAGAGAGAGAGAGAGAGAGAGAAAGATGCTCTTCAACCAATGCACAGATTAAAACTTGACGTCTTTTCACTAATATTGAGATTCCATGATGACTTTGTTGACTTTCAGATGAACGTGCACCATTTCAAGTCCACTACAGTCTTCCGTGCAGCACTTGTGAAAGAATAAGCAGATATGAACAGCAGAATTAAAACGTCTATCAGTAAATAGGTCACTTCACTTATGACAGTGCAGATGATGCTGAGAAACTGATGTATGGAGTTGTTCGTAAGACAGCCATTCATTCAGAAAGAAGGGAATGTCACATTACGTCGACGAGAAGAGCAAAATGTATTGCCTCTTAGTTCCTGACGACCAATGAGAGGGGTACAACCTGAAAGAGCAGCGTATGGGTTATTGAGACTGAACAAAATGAAATATGGATATACGAATAAATCTTTGAACGTGGCTAGAAGGACAAAGTTGTTCGTTTAAGTTCGCCAGTTAGAATTAGATGTACTCCGCACACACATGTATAAAATTAGATGGAAACGTTTTTGTGTGCTTCTGCACGGGAAAGAGGTGAGGTGAGATGAATAGCAAGGTATAGTTAAACACAGAGAGAGACGTACATGTTGAAAACCAGTTGGACTGAGAGAGAATAAAAACAATGAAATGTGTGATCAACGTATCATTTCTTCTTTGTTTCTGCATCATTTCAAAACTTCAGCATCGTCAATCTACAGAAAATGTGAATTATTAAATTCAACGCTGATTTAGCAGAAAATCGTTATACAACCATGCGAAAGAAGTGTGGCTGCATTTTGTCCTGCAGAGCATACAATGAGCAAGTAAGGTGAATATTACAGCAATTTCAGTCATTAAACAGGAAAGAAAAATGAAGTGTTCCCAATATTTCTCCTTGACTAAGCACTTTGTAGTCACAACCGAAAGAATTGCAGATGTTGTAAATCAGGAACGAAAATAAAAGTTGCTGGAAAATCTTGGCGGATCTGCCAGCATCTCTGCAGAAAATCAGAATTAATGTTTTGGAACCGGTGACAGTTTCTGTTCACCTACATTTGGATTAATGAAAAATTCAACTTCAATCAATTGAGATAAATCAGGGCATGCAAGTGACAGTCAATTGTTTATAAAAATATAAAGGTGGTAGGCACTCTCTGCATAAACAGCACAAACAGACCAACGGCTATACGTGTGCTTCCCTTCTTGACCAAATCTTTCGTAAAGCATCATTTTGAAGTTGAGCTCACTTGCTGCCTTTACTGATATTTGGAAATGGGACAGAGCACAAATGAAATAAAACAAAGAATATCTCGCATTGCAAGTTTAATGAAGAACAAGCTAGTAACTTTACAGGCAAGCTAAATTTATTTGTATGAATCAAGCGCCAATTTTTGATGATAACATTTTTTCCTGCGTGTTATGCTAACTTGAAACTGTACTTATATGCATATATGAACAATGATTAGTAGGTGGAATTACTTCGGACTTGATAAAAATGCATGATGACTGGTGAAACATAGGGCTGGATTCGATTCAGGGATATTGACAGGGTTCCAAAGATAGCAATTGACCATGTAATAAAACACAGGGGATCGTGCGAAATATGTACAAGTGTTACGTATTTTTCAGTAAGAAATATGTTTATTCAGTGAGGAAATACCATGCATACATCAGTAAGAAGAGAAATAAGAACAGATGTGGATATATATTGAAAGCGAGATAATGAAAGAAAGATAGAATCAGAATTAGAGAGATAGAAAGACTGAATAAGTGGAACAGGAACTTGGAAAGAATGACTTGTTACATCTGTATGCCTTGTTATAAGCCATAAAGTCTGGAAATTACAGGTATCAAAGCAGAACTTTTTTTAACCATGGTACGGTGGCTCAGTGGTTCGTTGGGCTGCCTAACAGCACCAGAAACCCGGTTTCAAATTTTCTGAAGAAGGGTCTAGCCTCGAAACATCAGCCTTCCTGGTCCTCTGATGCTGCTTGGCCTGCTGTGTTCATCCAGCTCTACACCTTGTTATCTTCAATTCCACCCATGGGCGACTGATTGTGTGGATTCTGCACATTCTTCCCGTGTCTGAGTGGGTTTCTTGCGGGTATTCCAGTTTCCTCTTGCAGTCCAAAGATGTGCAGGTTAGGTGGACTGGTCATGCTAAATTGTTAGTAGTGTTCAGGGATGTGTAGATTAGTTGGGTTATCGGGGCATGTGTCTGGGTGGGGCTTTCCAAGGGTTGCAGTGAACTTGGTAAGGAGAAGTGCCTGTTTCCAAAATGCAGGGATTCTATGATGATTATCTTAAAGACATTTTATGCATCTACAAAAACAATTGTGAACCAGACATAGTGAATTCACAGTGTTCAATGTGTTCGTTCATTCATTTGTTTGTTTGTTCGTTCGTTTGTTCATTAACTAACTGATTCATTTATATATTATTTCATCTATTTATTTATTTATCCATTTATCTTTGTCTCTATTTTTATCGATTATTTGTTTATTTATCTGCTTACTTCCCTATCAGTTTAACGACATTGTTTATACTAATTAATCTACCGATTTTTTATCTACTTATCTCTCTAATTATTTACTTATTTACATTTGCATGTTCGTTTCTAACACTACAGAGCTGAAGAAGGGCAAAGAAAGTTAGTGTTTAAGTAAAGCAAAGTCGTGAAATCCAGAAACACCAAGTGCAGGTCTCAATATTTGCTCTTTACCAACCATATTGTAATAGCCACGATTGATTGATGATGTTTTCCAAACATCGTATAAAAGTGTTTCGTCATTTTTAAACATAGTTGGATAAATGCCCATATGCTTTTATAAACAACGTACATATCGCAAAAGTGAGTTGACCAACAGAGACAGTGACCACATATGCTGATATCATGATAATTAGAGAAAGAAAAGTATGATCTTGAATTGATTAGCCGAGTACCATATTCTCTTCTTTTCAGTAAACTGTGTACTCGTGTTGGCTTTACAAACAACCATGTACCTGAAAAAAAAATTCACTATGATCTATTTGCTCTGCAGCACTTGCAAAAGAACGAGCAGGTAAGGACAATAGAGTATCATTTCCTTCCACTGAGTCGGTTAGATGATGCTGAGACACGGCATGATGGAATTGTTCTTACATTAACAATTCGACAAGAAATGAATGGTTCATTCCATTGCAGAAAACCACAAAATGTGAATTGAGATGAGTGAGTATTGGTGTGTCTTTTTGTATCCAGTGGGTGTTCTTGTACTCTTGGTATTAGTTTCCTTCCTGTTTGTTCGATGAAGTGTTTCTCGCAGACTGCAAGAAACTAACATCAAGAGTACAAAAACACCCATTGGCTACAAAAAGACACGACTCACACTGACTCATCTTAATCCACATGGACAAGGAGAACCACGACTTCGGCTGGGACAAAGCCAAAATCCTGGGACAGGCTGGGCAGAGACAAACACGAGAATTCCTGGAAGCATGGCATTCCACGAAGCATGCTGTTAATAAACACATTGAACTCGAGCCCATATAAAATTCACTACTAAGGAAAACCGGAAATGAGGCAATCCATCTCAATGGAACACTGAGTTTAAAAACCAGGAGGGAAAACATACCAACACCTCATCAGAGGCTGCACTGAGGATGTTAAAAAGCATGGTAACGAAACGTCTGCAAAATAACAAACCAGCTCGGTGAGCCAACCAACCTAAATGTATTTAACTGCAACCAGAATTTATCATGCCGCATAACCGTCCAAGGATGTGTTGCCTTTACATAGAAATAATCGAAGTTGGAAGTGATGAATAGTTTCAACAACCGTTCGGTCAAGCAGCACCTGCTCAGCAATAAACCGATCAGTGATGTCCATTTTGAGTTCCACCAGTGTCACAAAGCTCCTGACCTCATTACAGCCTTGTTTCTAACATGGGCAATAGAGCTGTATTCCAACGGTGAGGTGAGAGTAACAACCCCTGCCATCACAGCTGCATGCTTCCTAGTGCGGTATCAAGCAGCCCGAGCAAACTGGGTTCAGTTGGTATCAGGGGGCAAATTCTCCGGTGGTTGAAGTCATACCTGATACAGAGGAAGATGGGCGTGGTTATTGGAGACCAAACGTCCCTGCTCCAGGATATCATTGCAAGAGTTCCTCAGGGTAGCTTCCTCGGCACAATGATTTTTGGCTGTTTCATCAATGGCCTTTCGTCCATTAAAATAATTGGGGATTTTTGCTGATGACTGCACAATGTACAGAGCCATTCGTGACTCCTCAGTTACTGAAGCAGTCCATGTTCAAATGCAAAAAGATTACAACAATACCCAGACTTTGGCTGACAAGCGACAGCAGAAATTCGCACCACAAAAATGCCAGGCTATGACCATCACCAAAGGAAACAATCCAACCCACAGCCCTTGACATTAAAGAGTGTTAACATCGCTGAATCCGCCATTGTCAACTTCCTGAGGTTTATATTGAACAGAATATCAAGCTGAAACACTACATACGCACAACAGCAGGTCAGTACCTCGGAATGCTATGGCAACGAACTCACCTGCTGACGCCTAAAATCCTGTCCAGCATCTACAAAGACACAAGTCAGGAGTTTGACGCTTCACTACCCACTTGCCTGAATGAGTGCAGCCCCAAAAACACACAAGGAGCTTGACACCATCCAAGACAAAGCAGTCCACTTGACTTGCATTACACACACAAGCATCCACTCCTGCCACCACAAATGCGCAGTTGCGGCACTGTGTACTACCCACAAGATGAACTGCAGAAATTTACCAAAAATCCTCAGACAGCACCTTCACAACCCACGACCACTTAGAAGGACACGGGCAGCAGACATATTGGAAAAGCACCATCTTTCAGTTGTCCTCCAAACCACTCACCAACCTGACTTGCAAATGTATCACTGTTCCTTTACTGTCGTTGGGTCAAAATGTTGGAATTCCCTCCCTAATGGCATTGTAGGTCAACTTACAGCAGGTGGACTGCAGTGGTTCAAGGTGGCAGGTCACCACCACCTTTTCAAGTGCAAATAGGTATGAGCAAAAAATCTGATCATCCAGCGATTCTTACAGTACATAAGTGATTAAAGTGAAAACTGTTACCCGTGATTTGCAATGAAAGTTAAGTGTTTACTTGTCGATCACTTTTGGTCATTATATTGACCATTATTCCCTCTGTACAAACACGTGACGAAGAGTAAAAATGCTGAATGCTCATTTCTTTCTATTGTCAACAGATCTTAAGAAATACAAAGAGGGTGAGGCCACCAATATATATACAAAAAGCTTTCTGTCACCATGCGCGTGGAGAGTGGTTAGCAACCAAACAGCCTTGGCAGATATTCACAGGGAACGTGCCATTTAGGGTTATCAATCGTCACGAGTTTATTCCTCACTTGGAATCAGACTCTGATTATCATTGAATGATAACTGCCAAGAAGGAGAGATTTTTCTTTAATTCTTCATATACTGATCAACCAGATTTTGAAGACATCGATAGAATTTCCACGTATTCTTAAGACCACATAATGACTGAGAATTAATATGTTCATTGATAGAAGCTACAGTACTTGAAATGAAAAAAATATGGCTTTGATCAAGGGAGATTGACTGGTGAACAGAAACAAAAATAAAACAATCATTTGTCTTGCATGTTAGTAGATTTGTAACTTCATATAATATTTTTGAAACAAAGTCGTAAATGTTTCCACTTAATTGGATTGTGCAAAATGTAAAGATCATAAACATTGTATGCATCAAACTTTGCTTTTCACAGCAGATTCAACGGGTTTAATTAGTTTTGAAAAATCAAATGTATTCAACTGTCAATGAACATGACAAACATTTTTTTTCTTCATTCTCCCGTTTCAGGACTTGTGAAGGATCAAGCTGGTATGTTATGATAAGAACAAAAAACACGTTCATTTACGTTCGTGCCAGGCAAAACTGCAAATGAGCTCATCTTTCCAGGTTTGCAATCATTTACATACTGTCCCAACATATATTAAGTTCTACATCTCTATTCTGACAGACGAATGTTCAAAACTTTGAAAATTTATTTCAAAGACTGTGTAGTGTTACTGTGTTTAGATATCTGTAGTTTATGATAAAGTTTATATGGTATGTATCAGTGCCTGAAAATTGGAGGATAATTAGTTTTGCATTCATTTAATGTGGGTGTAATTTTGGCGGTCCATACAGTTTTGTTTTCATCAAGTACTTTTCAAATAAAGAAAACATAGATAAAATTGTTTTTTGAACTCGTTAAGATTCGAACTAGAAAAATTAAAACTCAAATATTGATAAAGTTTGTTCCTATTTCTTCACTTATATCTGATTGGAGTAAAGTTGTGAACCATTTCAAACAGAATGAAGTTAAATCCACGAAAATGGTAGAGAATTAGAAAGAGAGTTTGAAGTGGCGTAATGTGAAAGGGGAAAATTTGACTCTATGAAGCTATTTAATTAAGCAAAATGTTGAATTAAGAGGATGTGACTTCGGAGGGTCCAGAATATGTGTTCAAAATGTATCTTCCCTTTCAAAATCAAACAGTCTGGAGAGAAGTGAGATTCATGCATCTTTTAATTTGAAAAGCTTCGATACTGAATTACATGGCCCAGAAAAAGTTGTACGAAATTCATTTTATTCAGCTCAATAGGAAAGGTCATAGGAATTGTAAAGTGCTTTCTGGCGGGATTTCTCAAATTGTGAAATAGATAGAATAGTTCTGCCTATTGGTTAGGAATTTTTGCATAAACACAGTCAAGAGAAAAAAGCCATTGCCAACGTTATTAGCTGTGCATATTTTCAAGTACATCGAGAAGATATAACAATGTACCATAAAACTTATAATGACAAACACATAATGCTAACATGGCAAGGAAGGGTCATAGGTAGATTAATTTTGACGGTTTTTGTTGTGGTTCAGGTACAGAATTACTGGCAAGAACAACAGTCATTAGTCATTAGTAATTGCATTTTAAATATGCCGAGGTATGATGCCTCCTACACGAGCTGCAGGACATTGAGTGCCAACGCTTCCTTGTTACTTTTTAATTGGGAGATCCAGTTTATTGAGCAACACATGATTTTGCTCGAGGGATAAATAGTTTCAGTTCAGGCTATCGTGCAATCTGCACGTGTGACAGTGGTTTAGAGGTACTTGCAATCTGGTTATGCCATCTTTCCCATGTTGCACATCATTAATAATGCTAACGTTCTTGGATATTAAGCATGCTATTGAAAGTACTTGCAAAGTTACATGCAGTAATAATGTAGATTAAAATGATTGCTGTCATGATATTCTTGTGTGTATGGAGACATCGCTGTCAATGGCGAATTTTGTTTGAATCAGGCAAGGTTCTTCACAATGAAACGCGTCCACCAACATCAGTGTTTCTTCTTTGAGATGCACACCTCAAGACACAATAATTTTTTGACTTCACTGTGGCTTTAAGGTGTGTATTATATCCTGGATTTTTTTGTGTTATTTGATTGGGCACTTTAAGGCAGAGGTGAAGAGCAGTCTACCACTGGCCACAGAGTAAACAGCTTGTGGGTTCTTGAGATAAAAGGTACTGCAGATGCTGGAGAATCCGAGATAACAAGCATGGGGCTGGATGAACACAGCAGGCCAAGCAGCATCATAGGAGCAGGAAAACTTGACGTTTCGGGCCTAAACCATTCATCAGAAAATGTTTTCTGACGAAGGGTTTAGGCCCGAAACGTCAAGTTTTCCTGCTCCTATGATGCTGCTTGGCCTGCTGTGTTCATCCAGCCCCATGCTTGTTAGCTTGTGAGTTCTTGTTTTTTTTTAAAGATTGGAAATCCACAAGCAGACTGAACCACTGTGGACAAACTCCCACAGAACCAGAGTTTTACGTTTTATTATTCAGCAGTAACTGTTGAGGTCTTAAAGAAGTGGATGCTTTGTTTTCCCTCTCTTGTTTAGAACTAAAATCTCTTCCTGTTACTCGAGATGCATTGGAATACAATTCTTTTGCTAAATTTTGCCTTTTGACAACAGTGTGTTTGTCGAAAGTTATTATACTGGAACAGTTAATTAGTGATAGTTCATGTATCTATTGTTTTGTTATGTTTTCTAATAGAGTTAAGATATTCCAATTTCTTCTTTCTTTTGTTGAGTTTTAATTAAAGTGATGAATAGAGTTTGCTTTGATCTACAACCAGTGTTTTGAACAATTGAATCGCATATGGAATACCACTCTTCACATTTACATTTAATATAAAGCAAAATGTCAGAGACTGTACTACGTTCTGAATATTTTGAGGGTACTTGGTCTGGTCCACAACAATAGGAACTTCTGATTTTTCACCGCTTATACTGTACAGGCAATATGGAGAAATAAAAAGTGTCCTTGGTCTGAGATTCATTGCTTTTGATCTGATGTTGACACGAAATTACCTGCAGACTGGCTGGGTAAATTTTCTGCCTTTGTACCTGTCATTTGCTTTTCTTTCTTGCCGTACTTTTCAGAGACGAGCAAGCTATCTATAGTCAAAAGGCATTGTTTACATTGTAACTTGTTGGAGATGGCGTTGACTAACATTTCTGTAGCTTAAAAATAACTTGCTAATTTTTAGAATAAAACTGAATCTCTCTAACTCTGTATTATTATCAGCTGCTTAATTCTCACCTCTGACCTTTTCAATCAAAGGATAATCAATGATAAAGCTGTTGAAAACGGTTAAGCTTGAGATACCAGCTTTTTGATCACCTATGATCATGCCGTTAAATAGGATAATTGAACTCAATTTAATATAACCATATTTATTAATGTTGTGTATTAACTTAGCTAACAAAATATTTACAACAGATCCCTTGTTTTGCTACTGCTTCTAATGTGCTACAGATTTCAGACTTGATTACAAGGCAAATGATCTCAGATCACATCTTGACTTCTTGAGCTCTTTAAATCTTGAGACAAAGACGTTAATGAGCTGAAGGGAGTGAATGGAAATGAATGGCATTGCAGAGGCTAGCTTTTATTTGAAATTCAATACTGGACTGTCAATGAACCCAAAATTTCCTGGGATATATTAAAGAAAGGTACTTGGATCAAGAATTAAATTTCACTTGAACTGCATGCATGTCCTCTGCCCAAAGTTCCCCCGTGCCTTTCAGCCACGGAAAAGTTAAAACATCACAGACAGCTTCGAAAAATTCCGGAAAAATATAATAAACCTCGCGTATTTTTGTTTCATACAGTGCATGTTCGAGCCTGGAATCTTTCATAATAAGCCTCTGAAACATGGTCCATCCAGAATTCTCAAAATGGCTGATTGTAATTCTTTTGTTGTCAGCTCGATTTATAACAAACTGCAAGAGTAAAGGTAGTATTTAAGAAATCGGATTTTATTTGTTCTGGAGAACAAAGCGTAAAAATCCCCGGTTGAGCTTTTCAAAACATAGCATGTCTGGACAGAGTACATCGTGGAACTTAAATGACATGTGCAATTGCTGTCGAGATAGAAATGTGTTAAATAAAATGCAGAAGATGCAAATATAGCCTATATGACTAAGTGTTGATGTCCGAGACTGGTTGCCTGGCATCAATTTACATTTAGGTGTACTTGGGACATTCAACAGTTTAGTTTGTTCACTCAAAAGGAGAAAAAACAAAACATAATGGCCGCAAAAAATTGGAATAAGTATCAATAAGCGTTTGAAGAGCTGACACAAATCGTTGTGCTAAACTATTTAATTTTGCAGAGTAACAATTACGTACTTTTGTGAATAGGATAAACTAGAACCGAAGTGAAGGTGCATCCGCTTTCCAACATGCCGAGAGAGAGTCACAGCTTCCTGGGAAAAAGAGGAAAAAGAACTCTGTTGTCAGTCAGGATAAACAGTAAAGAGTAAAAACGATGGTGATGATGTACCAAGGAGATGTGTTGTAAAGCCAGTTGCTTCTGCTATTCTTCCATAATCACACAATGAACAATATTGGAGACCAGGCATCCAGCTGACGTTTATTTTGATAGCAATAGGAAGTACTGTGCACAACATTTAAAAGAGACTTCAGCGTCAACGATTACTGGAACGAAAAAAAGAACATTCATTTGAAGGTGAAAATTGCCAAAAAAATTAACTTTGAGAGCAGCAAGTTCCCGAAAAAATATGGTCTTTGAAGCTAAATATTCCCCTGATGTTTGATAGCAGTACCGAGTTAAAGATACAGAGGAAAGACGAAACACAGATAATTGTACTAAACTGAGTGATGTTCTATTCTTTACTGATTTGGATACCTCTCGTGACAGGGTATCGAATGTCGAGGTCATATTAACGAACAGATGAAAATACTGAACAATTTCTCAACTAATACAAATAAATTCCGATTTTCCTTCTTTTCTCCGAATGGAAATTCATGAAGAATGAACATGAGACACTCCATTAACACTCGCAGAGCAATTAAGCAAGGAAAAAGAAAATGTCCTAATTCAGTACTGTTTGGTCATGGGATATTGGTATGCAGTAACAGAACAGTTGTCATTTGCAGTGACTGCAAAAATGCACTGAACAAGTACAGCAAATCTTCCAATGGAAACCCACGCAGAAGCTGGGATTTAGAAAGCACGTGTTACCTTCATTTGATAAGTTACTTTAAAAGACAAGAAAATTACAATCATTGCTGCAATTTCATCTCTCTGGTACTAAATAAGATATTGAGTGTTTTGTGCCGTGTTATAATTTCAGTTATATCTTCAAAAATAAATTCAGCAATATCGATTCACCAGTGACGAAAGTTTTGACAGATTTTGATCCAGCGACTGAAGTTTGCAAAACGAAAACTTTTGCTTCCTCATAAAATAAAAACATTTTGTGCAAGGAAGGGATTGTGGAAACTGATCTCAAGAAACTAAACATTAAATGAACATAGATACTGCACTATGCAGGTGAAAATTATGAATCCACAGAGTTTTATCGTTATACATTGGAAAGAGACCCTGTTATCCAATTCCTCCATACCTAGATATATCTCAGACCGATCTAGTCGCATTTGCCACCATTTGCAACCCTTTCACTTGCCACATAGAATATACAGCAGATCTACGGAAAGATCACAGGATGCCGTATGTTGTCATAATCAAAAATAGAAGAGAGTTTGGCCGAGTGAATACTTGCATATCGAGGCAAAGCAATGTTACCGTGAAATGCACCTATTGGTTCTTTCAGATCTGATGAAAATGAATCCAAGAACGCACATATGCTCTGATATACCACAAGCACATTAAGTTCAATTATTTGAAAATTATATCTCAAATTAATACATTTTTTTTCACTACTCGCATGTATTAAAACCTTTTTTTTCTTCTGTTCTTTAACACGAATGGGACTCCTCATGACAGCTCGTCCTTTGATCTTGTTTTTTGTGTCCATGGCACTGGTGCTGAAGCGAGTCCAATTACGAAGTTAACTGCAATAAGATATATATTTGATGTCGTGTGTTAATCTTTCTCTTCTGAGTAAGGAGAGTTATAGTTTCATAGAGCAGTGCAGCTTGGAAACAGACCATGTATTCTAATTCGTACATGCAAATCAGATATCCTGAATTAATCTTTTCCTATTTGTTAGCATTTGTCCTTTCTCCCTCTCAAACTTTCCCGTTCATCTACATAAGAACATAAGAACTAGGAGTAGCAATAGGCCTTCTGGCCCTTCGAGCCTGCTCCGCCATTCAACAAGATCATGGCTGATCTTTTTGTGGACTCAGATCCACTTACCCACACTCTCACTGTATCCCTTAATTCCTTTATTTTTCAAAAAAATATCTACCTTAGCTTTAAAAACATTTACTGAAGTAGCGTCAGCTATTTCATTTGCTAAGGAATTCCACAGATTAACATCCCTCTAAGTGGAAAAATTTCCTTCTCATTGCAGTCCTAAATCTGCTCTCTCTAATCTTGAGGCTATGCCCTCTTGTCCTAGCTTCACCTGCCAGTGGAAACATCCTTTCTACTTCTATCTTATCTATTCCCTTCATAATTGTATATGCTTCTATAATATCCCCTCTCAATCTTCTGAATTCCAATGAATATAGTCCAAATATAAATAAGTATATTTGAATATATACTTATCCAAATGCCTTTCAAACGTTGTAATTGACCAGACTCCGCCACTTCCTCTCTCAGCTAGCTCCACACAGGCACCAACCTCTCTGTGAAAAGTTTGCCCGTTAGTTCCTTTTAAATTGTTCTTCTGTCATCTTAAACCTATGCCTTCTAGCTTTGGACTTCTCACCTTGTGGAAAAGACCTTAGATATTCATGCTATCCATACTCCTTATTTTTTTTAAAATCAATATTTAGAAAGTCATCCTTCATCCTCCGATGTCCCAGGGAAAATAACCACAGCCTATTCAACGCCTCCCAATGTCTTAAGCCTTTGAACACTGGCTACATCCTTATCATTTTTTCCCGAACCCTTTTTAGTTTCACAATATCCTTCATATATCAGAGAGACCAGGACTGAATGCAGTGCTCTAAAAATGGCCCAACCAATTCGCTGTACAGTTGCAACATGACCTCCCATCTCCTATCTTCAATGCATCAATCAATAAAGGCAAGCATAGCAAACACTTTCTTCACAAACCTGTTTACATGGGTCTCAATTTTGGAGGAACTCCAATGTCTCTATGTTCAGTTATACTCCCGTTACTCTTAAAGTACAGTCCCAAAAATTCCTTTGGCCTTCATAAATTCATGTCCAGGCATTGCTGCAAAAATGAAGTCTCACGCTAAGACCACATTAGTATAAAACTGCCTGTTTCCACGTAATTTCTTTAAAGAGTTTTAAGAGTTTTAAACTTTAAAGAGTTCATGTTTGTTTTCTCTCGCGTTTGTTTTGCTATGCCCTATGAGCTCTTTACGATACATAGTTTATAGGGGTCTTTTTGGATGCCATTTTCTTCATTTGACTCTTGATCTGTCCAAGCGAAATGATTACAATATTATAGAAGCACGCAAATCTTATTCAGTGCCTTCAAGATAATTATGTAGGTGATAAAATTTGAAAGTCATTAACAGATAATTACAAGTCAGCAGCAAAAAGGAAAACGATAATATAATTACTAGTGTCAGAATAGCCAAAGTATTGCTCATGTTTCTGGGGACGAATCCCTAAATATGTCCCTCCAGTAATGCAGATTATGTCCATAATTATCATCTTCCCGAATTAATTGATAATTGATGTAAGTCATTTTAATTTATTTCTCCTAGAATTCACGCGTAACCATTGCCAACTTAGAGCTGAGACGCTCATGCTGTGTCAGGATTGTTTATTTTCTTTAACTGTCACAGGCAGACTTACCCTATTTATTTGGCTAATGATGCAGTACAATATTATTATCTGTCATTCTTTAAATCGGAATAATTTATGACTAACTGAATTACAGTAACATAGTATTTGTCCCTACATAATTTGTATGTTTTCCCTCTTCCTTACCAATGAGATAAATAATTAGAGTACTAGTAAACACATCTGGTTAGCAGTAATTTCTTACACTTTTGTATCGTCGAGTGGTAACCTTCTTTATATGGAAGTAGCCTTGCTAAGTTGTAACATACAGTGCTCAAACATAATATAATGGAAGGGTCATTTGAGATCTTCTGGACATTTTTATGACAATCTTCTTGGTGAGACTGGTTGGTAAACTATTTGGCATAAAATACAGGTTTCCATAATTTTTCTGCAAACAAAATATGGTAGTGTAGGGAACTGGTCCGATATTTATTGCTGGGTACTGTTAATTGTTTTCATAAAATATATTACATAGAGGGAATGATTTTATAATCGCACGTCTTTTTCAATTAGGAAAAAAAAATAGTCCAATACAGTAAGAAGTTTTTCCACTGTTACCATAATCCAATGTCATTTTGATTAATTTAAGAAAAAGAAACAAAAGAAAAGTATAGTTTAAAGATGGCCCATCAGTCCTTCGCCAGCTCAGCATCAACGATACCTGCACCACTACCCCACCTCCATCAACACCGGACTCAACTAATGTTATAATCGCCATCCTTCATGCATCGTCTTTTGCCACTGGGCTGATTCCATTCTATCATACCTCGCTGCCTATTGCAAGAACCCAACAACATCAGATTTGCATCTCTCACCACTGGGCCCACCAGCTCAATGTCGCCATGTTGCCCATCAGCCACGGTTTTTCCACTGCTAGTGCCAGACTGAACCAATGAAAATGTCGCAAATTGTCCTTTGCCATTTTTTGCCGACTTCACCTCCACCAATTCTGATTCCACGTCCTGTGCAAGCCCAAGAAAATTAGGTGAGGGCTCACTCGACTCTGCTTTCTGATCACTCGCTGATTCCACGTCGTCTATGCTGGGCCCACTTGACTCCACTCTCGACTCATTCACTGTCACTACCAGGTCGACGATCGGCCCACTGAAGTCTGCTCTGGAATCACCTACCACCACAAGGTGGTCCAAAGTTCGTTCACTCTCTTCTGCACCGAACCCACTCTTTGCCACCAGGTGTCTGTGCTGAGATCGTTAGCAACAGCCAATGCTGACTGAGCTATGGACAAGAGGGAAGTAAATGAAAAGAGAAAGAAAGGAAAACAAGAAAATCAAAAAATGAAGCTAAAAGAAAGGAAATAAAACTGGTTAGAGTGGAGAAGACGGGGTCAAACGTTAGGAATACAGCAGGTCAGGCAGGTTCGGAGAAGCTGGAAATTCATCGTTTAGGTTTTACACCTTTCCTCTGTCCTGATCTGCTGTGTTTCTCCAGCACAACATTGTATTGGCTCTGACTACAACATCTGCGGTTCTTGCTTTCTTGAAGTGAAGAAGCCACGGCTCAGGGTCTCTACTCTTTCGCCAACTTCATTGTAATTAGTTCATAATATTTTGAGTTTTAAAATTAAGTTAGCATATGAGATATTAAATAAACTTTTTGAAAGACAGCAGAAGTCTGGATAACAATGCAATGGTTAGTTCATGACCTTTCGTCACACCATACAGGCCCAACAAATTTCAACAAATCTACTTAGCCTTCGTAGTATTAATTACTAGGGTCTCATCCCATGATCAGACCTCCAAACAAGTTGTTTTGAAATCATTTTCAAAACGTATGTGCACTAATGTTTGATGCATCAATCAGATAATGAGATAGCTTCCCTGTTAGTTACCCAGCGAAAATGAGATTATTTTGTAAGTTCTAAACATCCATAGAATTCAATGCTCGCATCCAGATCTCTGTGCCACATAGAATGGCGCAGAATACATTCCTCTTTGTCAAACTCTTGGCAATGTTTGGAATTTTTATTTGCATACTTAGTCCTGCTGCCGCTGTGAGCATAATGGTTGGTTCGTATACTGGGTCATAATTGTCACGCAAATGCTGAATTTGTGCTGTCCTTTTGGATTTCGATGATCATAGTACTATCCATGACATCTGTAAAATTTGCCATAACATTGTCTTAGACGAGAGCAAGCATTCAAATAACTTGGGAGCAAAACGAAAAACTGCCCTGTACTCGTGTCAGCCCTGGCCACGCCATGTCATGGCTAGTTTATATCATTAAAAAGCAATACACGAACGGATACCTCAAAAACAGTTTACCAAGTGACCGTCGGAAGGAGGTTTTTCTGCATCACTGTTGGATCAGCTCCCTGCAAGAGAAGCAGAATGGAAAACATATCTCTTCAAGGCACAACAACGTCACACATCAGAACTTAAAAAAAAATATATAACTTTATTCATTCATGGTAGGAGGGCGTCTCTGTCTAGGCAGCATTTATTACCCATTCCTAATTGCCCAGAGGGCATTTAAGAGGCAACCACATTGCCGTGGGTCTGGAATCTCATGGAGGTCAGAGCAGGTAAGGAATCAAAAAAGACTTCATTTGAAAAGTCTTGTTGTCTTTTATCAGTTATTAGCACTTTTGCATTACATATGCGTACATTTCACGAACTATAAACATGAAAATATTCAACAATACAGTGCATTTCAGTTCTGAAAAAGGATCCCGACCCAAAATGTCGACTTTCGTACTCCTCTGATGCTGCCTGACCTATTGTGTTTCTTTATCTCCACATTGTATTGATTCATTACAATCAATTTCATCTGTGATGGAAAACAAACGTGTTACTTTCGCAAAGTCTGACAAAGCGTCAAAGACTACAGTCTCTCGTTCCGCCACGTGTGGAACTTGACTGGCTGAACAATGGGATCTCCTTACATAGTCTAGCAGTTTTCTTCTTACTTGATGCCAAAAATGTTAAAGGGTTATGATAAGTCTCGGCCATTGACTCAGATATGTTATTGGCAATATAATTGTTGTACTGTTGCAATGTCTACGCCAAAAGCAAGGTAACGTTCTTAGTTATAGAATATTCCTGTTGATGGACAGTCAACGTCCTGGAAAGATATCCAGTCGGCCTCCGCATACTCTCTTCATCTTCTTGTAACAGCACAGCAATGACAATCACAATTCTTGCATTTACCCAGCTTGAAAACTTAGCTTTATTACCTTTCACTAACTTCATAATAGTGTTCAACACCGCTTTCAAAATGTCAAATGCCTTTTGAAAGTGGTAATGTTGCAATGTCTACGCGAAAAACAAGGTAAAGTTCTTAGTTATAGAATATTCCTATTGATGGACAGTAAAAGTCCTGGAAAGATATCCAGTCGGCCTCTGCATACTCTCCTCATCTTCTTGTAACAGCACAGCAATGACACTCACAATTCTTGCTTTTACCCAACTTGAAAACTTAGCGTTATTACTTTTCACTAACTTCAGAAGAGTGTTCAACACCACTTTCAAAATGTCAAATGCCTTTTGAAAGTCCAGACTACAATAAAATTTTCTGCACTTCTTCAACAGGTCAGTCTTTGAAGCGACCACAATGCTGAAATACAGTGTGAATTTCTAACAAAAAGAAACACACAGGTCCGGGAAGCGTAGTTATTCCCTTTTTGTTGATAGTGTGGGAAACTGCCACTATATGTTGTCTTCATGGAACGTGGTACGATCGGACAATATTTTTTCATATGGGCTAAAAACGTGGGTTTTTACAATTTTAATTTAATCAGGTTTAGAATTGAATCCACTGCCTGAGGTCGATTGAACGCATCAAATGTTTCAAGTTTTTCAAATGTTCTTTCCAATTGTGGTTAAAAGTGACCAGACTGTATCCACACACCATACAACTGGATAATCTGGTAATGGAATTATTGCGTAATTTTCCAAATGTGGCTGCATCATTCTTCAGACAAAATGACGTGACTTCAGGTTGACAAAGTGCATGAAGAATCACGAAAGCCAAAATTTCCTTTGGTCTTTCAGATAAAGCAACCTATCAGTATCCATTTACTCCAGCTTATAAGGGTTAGTTGCTTATCCCAGCTTCTCATTGCAGTTTTCCAATCAAGTAGTAGGGTATAGCTCAGATTTGGTAACTGCATTGACTTTTACAGAGTGCACACACAATCATTGGATGCTGTCTGGTTTAGGTATGATCACTCTGGTTAAGCTCCCTTCGCTACAACTCATGTCAATTATGGCACTTTTGGGCAGATGTCCAATCTGTTTTAGAACCTGAACTATTTTTAAAGGATTAAGTCTGCAAGGATTTGTATTAATCAGTGCATTATGTATGTCTACATCATGCATAATTAGTTTAGTTTCCCCCAACTTATTCCCCCCAAATCTCTCGATGCGATTGTGGTCAGTTTTATTTTCAAGTCATTCTGATCTTACACCGAAGCAAACTCAATAATTTGTTCAAATATCTGAGACCTTCCTCATTGTCAGATTCGACCAGAGGAATGTCAAATTCAGAAATACCTGGATTTTATTCTTCGTTTTGAATTGCAAGATGTAAAACTTTCTCCATTTCCTTTCCATCCCGATCAAAAGGACAATTGAGCATATTCACATGACACATTCATTGCGTTTTCCTCCTATCTGGTGCTCTTATCAAATAATTCACCTGACGCATTTTCCTTTAACTTTCAATGGGATCACTAAATTTGGCTTTTAATGGTTCGCTTGATACTGTTATTAATACTCCCACATTATACATACGAGTGAAACACAGAATGTTTGATCTCTTTTCTCATCCATGTTTTGTCTTATGCTCGGTTACTTTAAAACAATGTCTGGTCAACTCACCTGCTCCACTTAGTCTTCCTCTATATTATTTTAAGAGATGAATTAATGCATGTGGTGCACTCATCTTGTGAAAAAACTAACTCGGATGAATTGAATTTAGTTGATTCATTGGGTGCATTCCTCACAGCAAAAAAAAAGTAATGGAATTCCTTTATACCAGTACGGTGGATAATCTTGATTATAAGATCTCAACAAGCACTTTAAAGTTTAATGCCACTGCTGCAATGTTCCCTTCCTTGTCTGGACGCTATACAATTATTTCAATTCGATTTGCGCTAAGCGAAACATAATGTACACGAATACATTCAATACGAAAAATAAATCTCTGATTGGAATGTATTTCGGTGGGTAATCTGTGACGAGTTTAAAGAATGAGTAAGATTTCCATGAACATTTTCGTACGATATTGCAGAATGCAATTGCCTCTGGAAATCTGATAGCCTCATCTATTATGGTCAGAAAGTATTGATTCACATTTAGACTTTTGGGGATTTGTCCTACGCATTTATTTCAGACACTTGTCAACTGCTCTTCCAATGCTGGAATGGGTACTGATGTGCCCATTTTATCATTATCTTGGGTTTTCATATCACCTTCCACGTGTGACATATCTGTCAAAAATCAAACACATGTTTACGCAGCCCAGACCAAAATATTCTTTTTTTTGCCTTGTGTTTTCTTTGTTTCCAAATGACCTCCTTTTGGGAATTCATGTGCTACCTGAAACATTTCCTTTCTGTAACAGATTAGTAATACAGCTTGAAGAACTTCTATTCATTTTCATTTCATTTGCCTGACTATGTAACAGTCGCCATTTCCTCATTAACAATTCTTTTTTAAGATATCAACACTCTTGGTACACTCCAATTCTATGTTTTTTTTTTAAATTATACTTTTAAAAAAAAATCTTTCCACCATTCCGTCGTCATTTAGCTATCGTCTCCGAACTACTGTTATCCACTTTGTCCTCCATATGTTTTTGTTTTATAGAGTTGTAGATTAAGACAGCACGGGAATAGGCACTTCTGTCCAACTCAGCCATGCTGACCATGTTTCCGAAATTAAGCCTAACCCACACGTATGAGTTTGGATAATATCCCTCTAAAGCTTTCCTATTCATACACCTGTGGAAGTTTCTTATAAATGTTGAAATTGTAACTGCAACTGTCACTTCTTCTGACAGTTCATTCGCCATACGAATCATGTTTTCTTTTCTCAAAAATCTGATCAAAACTATTTTCGGATAATTTAGCTTCACCTTCCTTAGTCTTACACTTTAATGCCCCCTCCAGTTCAGTGTGGTTTTGTGATATTTTAACCACACAGTCAGGACGAATCCGAGGATATATTTCCTATAAAACCTCAGATGTCCGATATCCCATTGGCTTCTCAATAAAAGTACATCTCTCCCATTTGTGATCCAGTTAAATCAAACCCGAGGATATACTGCATTTCCAAAACCGATAATTTCTATGTTACTGACCCAACACTTCACCGGACATTCTAATCTCACTTTATGTAATGGAAAACTACTTTCGTAATCATGCACTGCACATATTAATCACCTTTTTCTGGAAATAGGACTTCTGAATTGCCTATCATTCCATCTGTCACCATGAAAGCTTCAGTTGCTCTCGTATGACTTTGAATCATAATTTCATTATGTACTCCTACTGGCACATATGAGTAAACCTAATTCACATGAATAAAATGGTTTTTTTTAAAAAAATCTGGTATTTTCTGACCAAACAATTGGTGACCAGGCTGTACATTCTTTTGCAGCTCTTTAACTTCAATTATGCGATCCTTTACTTCTTTATCAAAGTACATTGACTTATCCTTTCTTTTTTTAAACCACATCTGTCATCCTAATTGCTTTAAATCACCAACAGAGTGATTTATTTTCTCTGACAGTAGGAACTTACGTTATTGCAATGAAAACATCTGTTTTTTGTTTTTTTTTTGGATCTCTCCAACCCCCGACCCGATGATTTTCTTTTTCCAATTGTGGTAAACGATACTTAATATTTTCAATGAGATCTCCTTTTGTCTTACCACCTGAGGGTGTCTCTTTTTCTCAATTTCTATGCCTCACAGGTTGACAACGATGTCGGAAAAAAAAGTCGATTTATGAACAAACTCATAACCATTTTTTTTTTTCTTCTTAATCATACAGTTTTAATTTACTCATGCACATCAGTTCCCATTCCTTCACCAAGTGTATTCTTGAAATCCTCCAAAAGAACACTCCCTCTAACGCGGTCATATGTCTAATTTATTTTCAATAACCTTATCTATCTTTCAAAGTTATTTTCTTTGATCGTTTTAAATTCTAGATAAGTTAGATCAAGTTCCTTTGCTTGATTCCAAAAACATTGCCTGTTAGCTTCTGTGCTGTAAAGATGCAGGTTTTCACCTCATCATCCTACCTGAAAGTCCCTCTCTGATCATCGTGCAGAAACCTTACTAATTACAATGACCAACTTTGTTTGAGTCAGCAATACGCATTTGGTCACTGGCCATTTCATCTAGCTAGCAACTTTCTGAAATGAAATGATAAAAATTCTACGCCCTCATTGACCACATCTGGCAACATTTAGACTTACTTTCAAAAATCCCCACTGGGCCTTTGGCTACGATGAGTGTGCGTTGCTACATCCATTTTTTTATCTTCACCTCCACCATTTTTTGGCAACATTTAAGCATAATTTTACAAATTTCCCACAGGGCATTTGGCTACGATGGGTGAATCGCTATGCCCAATTTTAACCTTTACCTCAGCCATATTTTGTCGATGTTCACTTTTCAGTGCTAACCTCTGAAGTACAAATACTCTCTTTCTCCCTTTCTTCTCTTATTTTACCCTTTTCCCCAGTCAATAATCGTAATCAAAATGTTTCATTTCCTGTTCATCTTTACCCTGTCTCATTTTCGATTGAAATTTCGCCATTTGCAATTATTCTGATTGTATTTCTGGGAATTGCAGAAGCAGAGTGTCCGCTGCAATGACGTCCCGTTTCTTCACGGGCACAGAAAACCAGAACTTCAACTTGCCCACAAATTCCAAAAGCTCGCCTTACTCATCTCCTGTAAACAATCCCACGTGACTTCTTCCACACCTAGGAAACTCTTCATCTTTGAAACAGCCATTTTTTAGAGAAGGCATCCCTACAAAAATCAAATGAATGCAATACCAGAAAAGTTAACATCAACAATCGCCAGTCACTATCTCTGAGTTCAGTAATCATAAACCTAACCTGAATTAAAGATTTTGACTTCACATCAGAGCACCCAAATTGTTATGGACCATATCAAACATTCAAATAGCTGAAAGCAAAAGGGAAATGCTACCCGAGTAGGCGTGAACTCAGACCCGACTCACTTATTATTCTTTTGCCTCTTTTTAAGAAAAAAGGGATAACTCAAAAGCTATTCAGAATCTTTCTGTCTGAAGGTAACATTTCAGAACCAATGTTGCTGTTCCTCTCTCCAAATGAAACAGGATCGAACACACATCTGTTAAAGGTGCATTACTGTCGCTGTAAATTCTGTATTCCTTAGCGCAAGCAATCTTTATTCAGAGCTCTATTGGGGCATAGTTTAGAGAAGCCAGAGACCAGCCAAATCACATGGAACCAAGTTGCGGCTTAAATGCAGCTCAAATCTGAAATCAATTTTTCAAGTCATGTTCCTTCCTCTCCTGTATATTCCTCTGCATCTCAAATTTTTACCTTGTGCTCAGAAAAGAGTCATACGTACGGGTATTTCTGATTCATGTGGCGGTAGGTCATCCCACTTATTGCTGTCTTTATGTCCGTATCTGGATGCTTCGTCACCCAACCTGTTACAGCCAATGTTATCGTCCTCGCCGCCCAGTGTGCATAGTGGGACATATGGTTCCTGAACTTCTGTTGCCAAAATCAGGCACTTTGCCTTCAAACTCCCACATCTGAGAGCCGCCACCATTTAGCTTCCTATTTATCACTGGCTATAATTCTAAGGAAATTTGCCAAAATTACAACCACCTTCTTATAGTTATGTTTTTCCTGTTCATTTGACTAAACTTTCTCTTCTGGTATCGAATCACTGATCATACTCATTCCTGAACGTCTTCATGATCAGATTCTGATTACATTCTCGTTCACTCTGTACCAACAACACTTTTGAGCCCAATATTATTTTTCCTTGTCCAACAACACAACCCCTTCCGGTTCTTTTCGGGCAACAATGGTCATGTCCCTCCATCTGCATGCTTTTCCATCCAAACGTCGTGCTATGTGGCTGAACTGCTCAAGGTGGGGACTTTTCTCGGGGATTACCTGTCATGCTGCGGAGGTCAACCCTGAGTTGTGTGGAATCTCTTATCATTTATCTGTCCTCCCCAGCATGAATAATCTCTTTTCACTTATATGTCCTCTGCGGGGCTCAACACTACCCAGAGTGGATTCTCTCTTTCCTCACAAAACATCCTGCTGTGGGGCTTAATCCTCCCTCTTGGAGATGGATTCTTCAGGGCTTACTCATTTCGTTGTGAAGCTTAACTCTCCCTGAAGCAGACTCAGTCTATCGACTGTCCACTGAATATAGCATCGGACTCTTGCGTTTCATTGTTCTTTCAGTATTGGAAATTACAGCCAGGATCGTCTATGGGGTTTACCCTTTACCCAAAGAATGCTAATATTGTACATATTAATCCGATTAGGATCCCCACATAACCAAGAAACAGAACAGTGCAACATACTGCTAGTAACACTAATTGTTGCAGGGAGAAATATGTGCCTTATCGCAAATGATCTTTATTCAGAACATTCTGACCACATCGGCGGGAGAGCTCAGAGACTAACCCGAATCTGACCTTTACATGGTTGGTACGTGGGTGGGGGGGTCAGCTGTCTTCTTAAGTATAGTGCAGACCGGAAGCCAATCACACACTAGGTTCCCCAGTGAAATACAACACTGCTATACATTTCACAGTGCAACAATTACAGACAATATTATTGTCATTTTTTTAAACACCGCACAATTACCCCCAACTCCCCAGACGCACACCCACCCACCCATCTATACATCCAGTCCATTGATTAAGCAATAAATGATTGTCAACTCTACCGATGGTCCTATGTCTGCCCATAAACTAACTAAGTTTAACAGATACCTCTACCATCTTCTTTGGGATCTTGCAGTGTTTCTAACAGTTTTATTCCTTCTCAGCCATTCCCAGCTGTACTGCATTATTTACCAAAAATATAAAGCGTTGCTTTTCTCCAAGAACCTTTCTAATTTCTGTACTAACCTTAGTATGACAGATTAGGAAGGACGTTATTTTTTACTAATTGTTATTAAGACTTTACCACCAACTTGTATAGAAACTTACTATGAAATAACTGACAAAATGACAACAACCCGTCATTCACTTCCGCTTGAGAGAACAAGCAAGAAGTCCTTCCAATTTGAAACTGCAGTTTGCAATCTTTTTTAATAAGCCTTCCTTCCGAACACTTTGAATTACATTAAAAAAATAAATGCATCTTTTCGAAGTCCACTGATAAGACTTAAATTCAACCACTTTATAACCTTACCATTCATTTACAGAAACTTGTTATGCTCCCACAAACAAGTAAATGATTTAACCATATCTTCACTCTGTATTCTGTCATCGGTCTTTGTCAATGTTACCTTGATCTTTCAATGTGAAACATATTCCTCGAATTTTCTACATTTGCACTTATGTTTCAATCATTTATCTCTCCCCAGTCATAACCTCCACTTATTTACAAGCTTCCGTTGCCCTCCGCCTGTGTTCTATTTTTGGAAGTCATATTTATGTCATTTATTACTTCATTTTCCCTGATAATGCATTAGGAGTTTTTATTGCGTGTACACATTTGATCAAGATGTGCAGCTAGACTTTTCATACTTTTTTTTGTTGTTGTTCTAACTCTACAGTTATCTAAACAGTTCGAATATTGTACAATCAAAATTTTCCTTCTACTTTTATTGAGTAACAAACTTTGGACAGTAGCTAAACTAAGCTTTTCACAGAGGTCCCTTATTAAAATGCATACATGTTTATAACGAACCTTTTGCAGAAGCCTCATTAACTTCTCTAATGTTTATTACAAACAAGAATCTCACCTTGTGCAGGCTATCTATATAGAAACGATAATTCAAGCGGCAAACATTTGCTGTACGTAACTGTCAAACACTTTCGGCCATCTTGTGTGCGCTAAAAATATCCCAAGCAGCAATCTTGTGAAATTTAACCATGAACCGCCACAACAATATTTAATAATAAATTGTCAGTCCACTAGATGACAATCCATATGCATTCGTCCAGTTAACTTCTCGTTCATGAACTGAATACAAACTCTTCATCATTTGAGATTAAGTACTCAATTTTCCAACTTACATTGAAAGTAATAGAGTTGCATAGATTATTAAGGGTAGTGATTGTCATAATGTGTTGTGAAAAGCTAGCGGGATCCTAGTTCAAAATTTGTTGTGTTGTTTAAAATTGCTTTCGATGTTACTGGGAATAATAATTGGACGAAGTGAGCAATAGCTACTCCATCATGCAAATCTTTTAAAAAGCACAAAATTACGTGAAGATAATTACGTAAAATGTCTGCTCACATGTAACATGCCTTGACTATTGTACCACATAACGTTGTTGTTCTTTGTCCTGAGTTCTCCGAAGTCAAAAGATATGTATGAACAATACTAAGGCTTTCTGAGGGCAATTTGTGATCACTGAAAATCATTGAGATGATTTCTTCTCATGTCATTCCCATATTTATATTCAAACATGTTTCACTAATGTCAACAAATGTTAGAAGAATGTTGCATTCCTGCCTTCTTGCTGAGGCACATGCCCTCCTTAGTCACAGAGAAAGTAAGAGATGTGTGTGCTGTCCAGATTTTAAAGAGGATGCAAAAGCAGAGAAACAGGATATAAGTGAACAGATCATTGAAAGTGGCAGACCAAATGGAAAGATCAATTAATAAAGGGTATATCCTTGGTCTGTGATGAGAGTGATGGGATGCGATGAAGAGAAATTACAGTTTAGAACGCACTGCATAAAAGATTTTTGACCCAGGGTCGATTGGAAATGTAAGAGTGTATTCGAATAAGAATTGTTTCAACATGCAAAGTTGAAGCAATCAAGTAGAAGGATCATGCAAAATCATGACTCTCATTTTGACGGTTAGTATTTTTTTTAAAATGTGCAGCCCTATTCTATGATTCTTAGAACCAAAGACAGGGCTATAACAAAGCCTATCAGAAAAGAAAAAGTGCATCGTTCATCAAGGAAAATATACAATTCCTCATAATTTTGCTTTACACACTCGCTTCGATTAGTACTGTTGCACATGACGTAAATCTGAAAAATAATGATGGTAATTATAAAAAGAGTGACAGGACAATGTTAATTGATAAATATACAGAACGTTAGTGAGGGTGTTCCTGGATAAATAACTAGAGAGGAAAATAAAGCGAGACAGCTAGTGAGAAAATGTAGTGATAGAGAAAGAGACATTTTTCCTATGTGTAGAAAGCAGTGTTGGGGCCTGTGTCGATTCCACCATAGGAGATGTGGCCAAAATACAATGTTTGAGAGCAGGAGCGGGGATGTTGGCCAAACTGTTCAGGAGCTTCATAAAGCCAGGTATCTTACGCTTTGTAGCTTCAGCAAATAACCCGTCACTTGGTAACTCACTATTGCGAACGGGCAACAAAGTAAAACCACTCCAACCACGCAATGACAGTAGCACATAATCTTGAGGCAATTATGACAGAAGCATTAACTGCAAATTATTAAGGGCAATGAATGTTAATGATGAATTTTGTTCCACCCTGTCAACTGACATTACCAATATAATTTCGCTTGCATATTTAAGAGCCAGGATGTTTTAGTTCCTGCTTGCCTCGGGGTTTTCAAGTTTCTCTGTAACTATTTCATCAAAGTTTCTTTGAAGGGTTTGAGAGGTTTTCCCAGCGAGATTGCTTGACACGAGACGTGGATGTTGTCTTCATGCAGGCAAGCCCGAATATTTGACATTGTAAAACAAGCCGTTAATCGTCCTCACAACCCTCCGATTAAAAGTTAACCCACTCCACACCGACACAGGCATGAATTTGCAGGTCTCATACTTAGAGTTATAGAAAGTACAGCAGAGAAACAGGCCGTCCTCTCCAAACTGGTCCATGTTGACCATGGAGTTCACTCAGCTCGTTCCCACTTGCCCACATTTGTTCCATATCCCTTAACGCTTCTCATCTGTGTACCTATCCAACTGTTTTTTGTATAATGTTGCTAATTGTACCTGCCTAAAACTTGTTCTAAGGAACCTCATTCCATAAACGCACCACCGTCTGCATGAAGAAGGTGCTTTTCAGGTGCTTCGTAAATCTTTTCCCTCTCACCTTAAAACTGTTCCCTCTCGCTTTCAATTCCCCATCCCTGGAAAAAAAAATATATGCGTTCATTTTTTGTAAGTCCCTCATGATTTTTGCTCTTCAGTAAGGTCACCACTCATTTTATTACATTCCAAGGAATAAAGTCCTGGCAACACCCTCAAAAATCTTCTTTGCACACTTTCTGCTTTAATTATATCTTTCCTATTACAGCGTGAACAAGCTGTGCACAATACTCCAGGTGCGGCCCCACCGACTACTTAAACAATTGTAACATAACATACATACAAGGTGTAGAGCTGGATGAACACAGCAGGCCAGGTCGCATGAGAGGAGCAGGAAAGCTGAGTTTTCGGGTCTGACCCTTTCTTCAGAAATGGGGGATGGAAAGCGGGCTCTGAAATAAATAGAGAGAGGGGGAGGCGATGATAGAAAGTGGATAGGAGAGAAGATAGGTTCAGAGAAGACCGACAGGTCCAGGAGGCGGGGATGAAGCCAATAAAATTGGGTGTTGGAAGGTAATTGGGATGAGGTTGGTCAGTGAGGGAGGAGGGGTGGGTAGGTAGGAGGGAATACAGGCAGGTCAAGGAGGTGGGGGTGAGGTCAGTAGAAAGGAATTGGGGATGGGGATTGGTCAGTGAGGTGGGAGAAGCCGATAGGTGGGTGGAAAGTCGGACAGGTCAATAAGGCAGGGATTGTATCAGCTGGTCTTGGGATAAGGCGAGGATGGGGAGATTTTGAAGCTTCTGGAATCCACATTAAGACCACTGTGTTGGACGCTTGCCAAGCGGAATATGAGGTGCTGTTCTTCCAGACTTCGGCTGGCATCGTTCTGGCACTGGAGCAGGCCCAGAATGGACATGCTGTTCAAGGAGTGGGAGGGAGAGTTGAACTGGTTCGCGACTGGCAGGTGTTGTTGTTTGTCACAAACCGAGCATAGGTGCTCCACAAAGTGGTCTCCAAGACTCCACTTAGCTCCCCCGATGCAGAGGAGGCCACAAGGGGAACAGCAGATACAATGTGCCACATTAGCAGATGTGCAGGTGAACATTTGTTTAATGTCAAATGTTTTCTTGGAGCCTTAGATGGAGGTGAGGAGGAAGGTGTAAGGGCAGGTGCAGCAATTCCTGCAGTGCAGGGAGAAGTGCCAGTGTTGGTGGCGCTAGTGGGGAGTGCGGAGCAGACGAAGGGGTCACGGAGAGAGGGGTCCCTCCGGAAGGCAGATAAGGGTGTGGAGGGAAATATATCATTGGTATTGGGTTCAGTTTTCAGGTGGTGGAAGTGGCAGAGAATGATGCTTTGGACCTGGAGGGTGATGGGGTGATACATGAGGACAAGGGGAATTCTGTCTTTGTTGTTATTGCAGGGAGGGAGTGGAGGGCTGAGGTGATGAAAATGCAAGATATGCTGTCGAGGCTGTTTTCGACCACTGTGGAGGGGAACTTATTGTCCTTGAAAAACGAGGACATCGGGGATGCCCGGGAGTGGAATGCCTTACCTTGGGAGCAGATGCGGCGTAGGCGACAAAATTGGGCATAGTGGGTGGCATTCTTGCAGGAGAATGGGTGATAGAAGGTGTATTCTAGGTAGCTGTGGGAGTTGGTGGGCTTGAAATAGATATCATTTTCCAGGTGGTTACCAGAGATGAAGGCAGAGAGGTCCATGAAAGAGAGAAAGGCATTAGACATGGTCCAGGTGAACCTAAGGTTGGGGTGGAAGGTGTTAGTGAAATGGATGAATTGTTCTTATCCCAACTTTTCCACTCAATGCCTCGAACGATGAATGCCAGCATCCTATAAGCCTTCTTCACCAAATTGTCCATCTATGACGCCGCTTTCAACGAAATATGTGTTTGTAATCTTAAGTCCCTCTGTCCCCAACACTCTCCAGACTTTGCTATTTATTGTGTAAGTCCTACCTCGGTGTGACTTCCCAAAATTCAACACCTCACACTTACCTATATCGGGTCAAAAATCACAGCAGAAGTTTATAGCCCAAAATGTTCAATTGAAAACACAAGTTTTGGAGGCTCTGAAAGCTTGTGTTTTCTAATAAACATATTGGACTATGACCTGGTGTTGTTTGATTTCTGATCGTTTTCACTCCAGTTCAACACTGGTACCTCTAAACCATGGTTATCTATATTGATTGCATTTGCCAACCCTCAGCCGACTTCCCGATCTGATCAAGATCCTTCTGCGATTTTTGATAACTTTTTTCACTGTCAATGGTACTTCCTAATTTCGTATCATCCGAAAACTTACTGCTATTGCCTTGTACATTCACATCCAGACCTTTTATGTAAATAACAAATAACAAAGTTCCCACAACTAGTCACCGTCCTCCAGTCTGAGAAACAACCTTCATCCACCACATTTTGCTTCCTACCATAGAGCCAATATTGACTTCAATTAGTTGGGTTTCCCTGAATCCCGTGCTACCTAACTTTGATGAATAGCCTGCCACGCGGGACCCTGTCAAAGGCCTTTATAAAGACCATACAGACAATAACTTGTGAGCAGTGAAAACACAACAGAAACGCAAAATCTAAGAGAAATACAGGGAGGCCATAACAAGCTCTCGAATACCCTCCTTCACTGTCCCCCTACCCTCCTCCGCCAAGCATTGTGAACGTGTTTCATTTATTTCTTGGCTGAAAGAGACATTTTTTGGAATCACATTGATAGGTTTATCATGAAAGCCTCCCACTTTGCAATCTACTTAAAAGGACTGTCCCCTAGAAACGTACGAAACAGCACACGGACAACGCTGCCAGGTCCTGTTGTCGACCCCAACAGTGCAGGTGCCAAATCCAGAAATTCCCTTGGTCTAAGAACTTTCAGAATTGATGCAACACAGGTAGCGGTTCTACTCCGTGGGATACAAAATAAACTCTGACTAGACACCAATGTCACCTGAACTTTATCAAAAGTAGTAACACATGTACTCTACATGTGTTCAGCGCTTCGTAGCCTATCTAATCGGCCGGAAATTTCAAACTGTTCTAATAGAAAACAATCCCTTTCCACATTTACTGAATGACAGAATTGGAGACAATACAGTCAATTCAAACCAACATAGTACTCTGGACCCTACTTTTGATCGTGATTTCGTGGTCACACTTACCATAGCACCCCCCTTACACAGCCTATTTTATAATGCTACAGAATACAACACCAGGACTGTCTGATAGCGAAATATATTTTCTAAAGGGACAATTTGATCCAAAACTGAATGGAGAAAACCTTAGGGCAACATGGGGAGCAAGTCACATACCCACCGATGTGAGCTTGTCAGGTTGCTGAAGTGCCAGCTGTAGCCTGTGTAGTCAGTCTGTGTGAAGAAAATCGTCAACAGCGGCATACGTTCTGACATCATGCATGACAGCAACTTCTTTCCTAAATTCTTGCAATTGTGGCAACCTACGAAATCATCTCAAAAATTTGGGAGAATGTTATATGCTCAAATTTCCTCGATAAAATGGGAATGGGCATGGAAACATTATGATTCGGGTGAGAGCTCACATCCAAACTTCTCCATCTGACAAAATAAGGGCAGACGAATTGGCTCAGCAGGGTGCCCACAAAGGAGAACCTTGGCCACTATCCATTCTGGGACAAACACAGGCTGTGCTTCTTATAGAGGTATGAAATCCTTTTTTTTTTGGTGGGGGGATGTTGGTAAGCTGATGGTAGTGGAGTGCAACAGGAATGAGCACGGAACGGTAGCTTGTACAGTTTCCAAAAATATCGGAGGAGAGTTCACATTGTATTTGTTTCCTGTATTCGGGGAACCAGGAGATATTAAAATGGAACTAGTCATGAAATTCTAAATAATACTTGAATTGAGCGAATGATACTGTTGCAGGTGATGTATACTTCAGGAAAACCTTAAGATATTAACTTCAAAGACATGACTGTACTTTAACTTGACCGGCAACTTTGGATTTATACATTCTTTTACAAGATTGCTCAACATTTACTGAGCTGCTCTGTTAATAGGTGGTCAGCTGTTGTGTCTCTAAGGAGAAGAAATACCTTGAACTTTCTGCATTGATGAGCGATTATCCATTCTCCGTCTTTACAGTTGAGGCTGATGTAATAATAAATCATCTGAAGTTGGTTGGGCCGAATACAACAGTTCGTGTAACTACTGGTGCTGTGGGGTAAATTAAGTCTCGCTAACTCTGAACCAGACAGCCTAGATTCAAACAACATCTGCTTCAAAGGTATAGTAGCATCTTTGATAAGATTGATTCACAAATATTTTTAAAAGTTCACTGGAATGCCTCTAGTGACTTAAAGAATGACAGATTTCCAACTATCATAAGCTTTCTTTGAACCAGGTATGAATATAGCCAACTCATGATATTCCCTTTGACACCAATTTTAACAGTCTTTCTTGATACCAAACGCACACAAATAGAGCCGTGAAATCGAGGGCACTTATAATCACCTTTTCTCTGCCTTTCACATGTTTTGACCACGTTTGAAATAAAGTTCTAATGGCTTATGGAGCTGAACGTCTATGACAGAAATGAAACCGAATGTGAAGTGAGCCGAGCATATAGATTCAAGTTAAGGTTTGTATTCGTATTTTGACAGTTTCCCTCACTTTGCTCCTGAGCGAATGTGTGGACTGATGAAACTACAATTAGCAGGAATATATGTGCCTTCCTACATGCATCAAGAACACTTCGGTGTTCGCAACATTTTTAGGTGATTATCAGTTATTTTACTCGAATGCAGCACATTAGAAAATGAAACAACACCTTCTGAGCAAACCACTTCAGTGTCAGAGTTGGAGAGTTGGTTGGGCCTATAGTTTTCGATGTATTCAATATTTCTAGCCTTTTCTTGACGGAAGTTCGTGTAGGATTAATTTAGTAATGCCAAAATTCCATGATGTTTTGTATCTCCAGGAGAATACGATTTGGAACGTCCAAAGTGCATTTCTGAACTCAGATTATGGAAATTGTTTTAGCGTTATTGGATTGTAGTGTAGCTGTTTGTTTATGCTAATTAATCATGATGTATTTGAGTAACTTTGACCTTCATTGTGCTGTTTAGTTATTCACCATCGTGCAGGAGTCATTGTGGCACGATTGCTGGGCTGAAATCGTATCTATTTATTGTGGAATCGCTTCGCATCTTTGAGCACTTTATAAATGCATTTTGGCTCAGAATTTTCCTTTCTTTATACTGTTATCAAATGATGCAGCCTTCTAACCAATTTGATTCACAACACAGTAAGAATAAACCTTCAGAAACCAAATTGATCCCAATCGTTCCTTATCGAACTTTTTTTTTCAAATAGCAATTCTGTGCATCAATTCTAGACATCGGGTTTGTAACAATGAACAAAAGATGTGACGTTTATTAATTAAACATTAGCTTCAGCAGGGCAAAGTTAAACAACAAAATAATCTAAAGGGTGTCATGACATCACCCAAATAGTCGTCATGACATCACCCAAATAATCGTTGTGTTCAGCTACTTTCACAAAAATAAGGATGACAAACAAATCCAGTTAATGGATTACTAAAAGAAAATAAAATGCTGTGTGTAATTCAAACAAAAGCTCTTTTCGTTTCAGCTACTAACTGAGAATTTTCACCGAAAATCAACCATTGAATCAATGATTAAATTTTATTGCACGCGGCAACCAGTAAAGGAACCCCGAAGTGAATAAGCCTCCTGATTCAACCTGGGATTTAGCCAAACAATCGCAGAATATAGCTATGATTCCAAACAACAGTGTCTGTTCTGGTGTCCAGGGTTTGATCATTGAGTAGTATGGTACTTTGTAGTTCTGTCAAAGAAGAATTCTGGTGCTGAGCTCTTATAAAGCTTCCCAATATTCAGGTCTGTGGTGTGAAACGTTTGATAATCTTCGCGATTATTTTATCCAAAATATCGATTACACTTCGAGGGTCCTTGAGTCTTAAGCTTACTTCACGTTCAGAAGTAACTCTTCTGTTCCTTGTTACAGTTGGCATGAACTGCCTGTTTCAAAATGCAACCTGTCTTGCAATTAGCTCCTTTTATTCTCAAGTAGGACAATTTTTTTCACTTTAGTTTTTGCTTGTGGCATAAAGCAGCCACTTATCAAGCTGGTCTCAAAACAATTTTGCTCATATATCTTTGGTTCGTGGTTTTCTCGGGAACAGCTTATTACTTTAAAACCCCTATCCAGAAGGTTGTCTTTCTCCCTTAAGTGTTATTCCAGGCCAAGTTCTTGTTTGTCCCTTCACGTGTAGTGGCATATATTTATTGATTGTTTCAATCCATGAAAAGTTATATAGTTTCCGTAGTTTCTACTATCGCAGTCCACTCTCTTTCTGAATTATTCTTATTATGATGAGCACAATGTGGTTTCATTCGACAGTTTGCATATTCCTTATAGCGTCATTGTAGATGATCATAAAATGTGCGCGTTTCTTTTAATTACTGCGATGCCTTTGATATCAATTCTAATATAAATTTTAGATCTACTCCCATGATTATTTGACAACGTTGACAACCTTAGGATCAGATTCTCTTTCATTCGTCATAGGAAATTCAAACAAGCAGCCTCTCCATCTTGCAGTTGCAATTGTAACTATTTTTTGCATGCTTTAATTTAAATTTTAATAGAAATGTCATTCTGTGGCGAATCTTACTGTTGTTACTGCAAATAATTTTCATATTCGTTTCCTTCACTAAATAAGGTAACACATATTAAAATTCCATTTATAAGGATGGAATTCAGTCATTTTTACAGTTTTTGTAAGTCACTGAAAGAAGCTTATTACAGTTCTTAAGACTTGCTGGGTATGATCTCTTTCTCAACCTTATTTCATAATTGCTCTCTGCCTTTTTTAATTTATCTTTGAGTGTAAATTCGTGCTTAATTTGTCAGCTGTGAAGCAAATTCGTTATTTTTCTCAAGGGTGTTCCATATCAAGAAAGTCTCGAAGTCAAAACAGATTGTCCACAAAATTTAATTAAATCCCTTCATGTGACACATTAGAACTATTGTTGCATACGTACATGTGATTAATATAACCTAAATACTTTTACTTAACGTGCATCAAGTTTTCCCCTTCTATCCCATTATGAAAAACAAACTTTAAATTAGCTTGCTAGAATGGCTTTTACCAAAGCAAACCTTGTAAATTTTTTTTTGTTGCTTCTTCATAGACCCTCTTGTATGAATTCTATGGGGCACTTAAAATATTTTTTCTCCTCCTTTTTAGTGCAAAGGTCACGATTCTGACTAAAGTGATTGCTGCAGTTTAAAATGTTCTTTGGATATTAAATGCCAACTTAAAACCACGGCAGTTATGTTATGTTAACGAAGAACTATAGGCAGCCTAACGCTTATAAAGGGCAACACAGCTACTCAGTGATTGAGAAAGCAACCGACCTTCATGTATTGCGATGTTTTTCCTACCCTCACTATTTCATCAAATCTGAACACGACTTTCCGAATTGTGTCAAACGATGATCATATACCAAGTCAGGTTTATGACAATACTCTGGAATGTATTTTCTTTCAATGCAGTGCTATAACTCTGTGGATCCAACTGGTTTCAGCAGTTCTCATTAACACATAAAGGGGAATTTCCTGAGCGGTTGTGATGTTTTCATCTTGTTCCATCTCGTTCCACTCGAGCAACATTTTATTTTAATGATACTGATTTACTTGAATCTCTCCTTTTCACTGGATTTTGCTTTTGTAACATGGCTGTAAAATCAATTATGCCATATCTTGTGACGACAACACCAAAATATATGTTCAACTATTCTTCCTTTCCACAGTCCCAGATTTATTTTCCCAAATACTGACTGTAATGGACCTACATTAGTCTTCAATAGCCTGTTTATTTTTTTTTTTTATTCATTTGTGGGATGTGGTCATCGATGACTGGCCAACGTTTGTTGCCGGTCCTTGTTCGCTCCTTGAAAAGCTGTTTCATGCGCTGTCTTCTGGAACTACCGCTGCCCATCTGCTGTGTATTAACCACCAATGCTTTTAAGGAGGGAATTCCAATAATCTGAACCAGCGTCAGTGAAAGAACGCTCATACATTTCCAAGTCAGGATGGTGATAAGTTTGAATTGGAACTTGAAGATGGTAATGTTCCCATATATGTGTTGCCCTTGTCCTTCTAGATTGGCGCAGCCGTGCATTTGGAAAATGCCAAATGAGGATCTTTGGTGGATTTCTGCAGAGCATCCTGTAGATAGTACACATTGTTGCTCCTGAGGGTCGGTGGTGGAAGGGGTGGATGCTTCTGGATGCAGTGCCTATCATGTGGGTTGATTTGCCTGAATGATGTCTGGCTTCTTGAATGTTGTTGGGGCTGCACTCTAGCAGGGAAGTGGGAGGTATTTCATCAAAGTCCTGACTTGTACTTTCCAGATGGTGGACAGGCTTTCAACCAGTCTGGATATGAGTTAATCGCCTTAGTATTCTTAGGTTCTGACCTGCTGTTGTAGCCACTGTGTTTATGAATTGAGTCCAGTGAGATTCTGGCCAATGATGACCATCAGGATGTTGATTATGGGATATTCAGTAACAGTAACACCGTTAAATGTCAAGGGGCGATGGTTAGATCGTCTCTTATTCGTGATGATTATAGCCTGGCATTTGTGTGGAGTGAATATTACCTGCCACCTGTCAGCCCAAACCTGGATATTGTTCAGATATTGTTGCATTTTAACATGGACTGCTTCAGCATCTGAGTAGTCATGAATGGTGCTCATCGTTGTGCTTTCATTAGTGAATATCTTCACTTCTGAACCTATAAAGGAGGGAAGGTCATTGATGAAGCAGCTAAAGATGGTTGTGTCGAGTACTCTATACTGATGAACTCCAGCAGGGATTTTCTGGACCTGAAATGACAGAACCTCAACAATCATGACCATCTTCCTGTACTTCAGGTATGACTTCAAACACTGGACATTTTACCCCCTAATACGCATTGTTTCCAGTTTTGCCAGGATCTTTGCTGCCACACGAACAAATGCACGCATGATGTCAAGCGCTGTCATTTTTGCCTCATCTGTGGAATTCGGCTCTTTGTTTTCCTGTATAAACCGAGGTTATAATGAGGTCCAGAGCTAAGTGGCCCTGGTTGAACACAATCTTGGTACCACTGAGCAGCTTAGTGCTGATCAAGTGCTGTTTGACAGCACTGTAGACGATAACTTCCATCACCTGACTGATGATCGAGAGTGGACTAATGAGGCGGAAATTTGCGCAATAATCCAGATTATGCCAGATACTGGAACAGCTTGGATAGTGAAACGGCACGTTCTGAAGCACAAGTCTTCAGTACTATTGCAGCAATGTATTCAGGGCCTATCGCGTTTTCAGTATCCACTGTCTCCAACCATTTCTGGATAACACGTGCAGTGAATCCAAGTGGCTGAAGATTGGTAACAGTAATGCTGCGAACCAATGGATGAGGCCGAGATTGATCATCCACATAACACTTCTGGCTGAAGATTTCTGCAAAGTCTTAAGCCATATCGTTTGCACTGATGTTCTGGGCTCTTTCCTCATTGATGATGGGCATGTTTGTGTAGCGTCCTCCTCCAGTGAGTTGTTTAATTGTTCACTACCATTCACCAATGTACATGGCAGAACTGTAGATCTTATATCCGCTCCGTTGGTTGTGAGATCGCTTAGCTCTGCATATTATTTGTTGTTTAGGATGTTTGGCATGCAAGTAGTCCTGTTTGGTGGCTACACCGGGTTCACACATCAAATTCAGGGTATGCTTAGGGCTGTTCTTCACATGTCCTTCTGCAATGTCTATTGAATCAGTATTGACCCCCTGGTTTTATCTTAACGCTTGAGTTGGGGCTATGCAGAGCCATGAGGTTAACGATTGTGGTGGAGTACAATTCTGCTGCTACTGATGGCCATTAGCAACTCATGGATGCCCAGTCCTTAGTTGCTAGCTCTGTTCAAATGTCTGTCCCATTTTGCACAGTGGTAGTGCCACACAAAGAGACAGAGGTTATTCTCAAAGTGAAAGCAGAACTACGTCTACACAACGATTGGGCAGTGGTCACTCTTAGCGATGCTGCCATATACAGATGCGTCTTCAGTTGGCAGATTGGTAAGGATGAGGTCAAATGTGTGTTTCCCTCTTGTTGGTTTCATTACCACCTGCTGCAGACCATGTCTGGAAGCAACGTTCATTAGGACCCGACCAGCTCGATCTGTCGTACTGCTGCCCAGCCATTATTGGCGGTGGTCCCTGAAATCCCCAAAACAGTGTACATTTTGTGTCATTGCTATACTTTCTCTAAGTTTTGTTCAGTGTGGAGGATTTCCCATTCATCAGCTGAGGGAGGGCAGTGATTGGTAATCAGCTAAAGGTTTCCTTACCTATTTTTAGCCTGAGGCCGTGAGACTACTTGGGGCCCTGAGTCAATTGTGAGAACGCTCATATCAGCTCCCTCCTGACTGTGCACCACTGCGCTGTCACCTCTGGTCGGTATGTCATGCCTGTGTGACAGGACATATCCAATGATCATGATGATAGTGCCTACGACATTGTCTGTAGCATATCATTCCGTGCTTATGAAAACGTCACGCTGTTGCTTGCCAAGTCTGTGAGACAGCTCTCCCAATTTTGGCAATAGTTCCCACATGTCAGTGAGGCGGACTTTGCAGGGTTGACACAGTCTTTTTTTTTTTTATCTGCCAGAGATAATAGGTACTGCAGATGATGGAGAATCCGAGATAACAAGGTGTGGAGCTGGATGAACACAGCAGGCCCAGCAGCATCATAGGAGCAGGAAAGTCCTGATCCTATGATGCTGCTAGGCCGGCTGTGTTCATCCAGCGCCGCACCTTGTTATCTTATTTTTTTTCCGCCGTTGTCTTTTCCGGTGCTGGTTTTGAAACCAGGTGATTCGTGTCATTTCATTTCTATGAGACTTTGCAGTGATTTGGAGCAACTGAATGCCTTGCTGGGCGATTTGAGAGAGGAATTGAGAGTCAAAAACTTTACTGTTGGTCCAGTATCATACGTCGGCCAGACCCAGTGAGGATGGCATTTGTTTTGCATGAAGGACAGCAGTGAGGCAGGTGGGTGTTTTCCTGACATGGCGGTCAGTAGATCCTTAACTCCAGAATTTCTTTGTTGTTGAATTCAATTTCCACGTTCTGTTGTGACTAAATTTGAATGTGGATACACAGACCTTCAGCTGATTTTCTAGATGAACACTCTCGTGATAATGTCAGTCGACCTTCACCTATCCCTACGCATTTCAGCTGTTTATATGACCATTAACAGTCAGTGTATTGTGCCCATTTGTCTCATGATCTAATTCCTTCCACTTGGTAATAACTATAGTCCTCTTTTGATGAATTGTAGAATACTCACCTTCATCAGACTACTTGCAACTAATATTACTTTTCGTTTTGCAAGCCATCGTTGACACAGGGTTCATCATTAATATATTGTGTGCCAGACAGTAATGATTTCGTATTGTCACTTATACATGCGTCCTTGCAATATTAGATGTTGCCTATTCAATACTGACTCATGCTACATGATTTACAAATTATTGTTTGCAGATGACTTCTCAAGATCTCATGTAACAATTTAGTTGTATTGACGAACTTGGTTTCGGAGTCGAAGGCTTCAGTTGGTACCTTAAAAAAAAACACATCTGGCGTTTTATGGTCGCCCTTTCCTGTCTGATACAGACATCATTCATCATTCCTCATTGCACATGGCCCAATCTTGCATTGGCAACTTCATGGCTGATTCCACAAAGTATTCAATTCGAAAACCAATTCATGCACTCGAAACAGGAAGTCCTCATCACCACAAAGAATAGTACAGAACAGAAATAAGCCATTTGGCACACCACGGCTTTGCTGGTGATCGTGCCATTTTAAGCCATCATATATGTCTGCATAAGGTTTAAATCCCCCATGCCCTACTTGTTCTTCGATACAACTAAAGAAAAGCATCCTGTGATTTTTTTTTATTTTATAAATAACATGCCTCACACATTTCCTGTAAACTTTTGACTCTCATGTTAAACATGCATCACGCAGTATTTTACATTTCCATGCTAGGAAGAAATGTCTCCAATTTTCACGTCATCCATATCTCTGATAATTTTATATATATTTAGTATGACTTCCCTGATCATGCAGTGCATAAAAAAGAACTAGTATTATTATTTATAGTTTAGCACTTTTAAACGATATGTAGATTATGGTCACCCATGTTTGTCGTTGCATTGCTACTTCACGTTCGACCAATGACCTATGTGAGGTAATCCTCTACTTCTTTAATACTGTTTGTGTGTCTGTGTGTAACAATCATCGATGTTTCCTGAGTATACTGTTTCTTATCTACACCTGTACAAATACAACATCCTGGCTATCAGTGACAATACATATATTTTGTTGCTCTTCATACTTCCTTCAACAACAAAGTTACACCTCCTCCAGGTGGAATTTGTCAATTCTTCCCAAGTAGCTTGTACCAATAGATGCTTATTTTCCATCTGTGTTCACTTAGCAGTCATTTTCTCCAATTGTAGCTAAGAATGTGTGGAAACTGTATAGAATCCCCACAGGGTGGAACTAGGCCCTTTGGCCCAACAAGTCCACTCCGCACTTCAGAGCATCCCACCCAGACCCACCGCCCCCATAACCCACCTAACCTACAGCTCCCTGAGCACTATGGGCAATTTAGCTTGGCCAATCCACCTAACTTGCATATCTTTCGACTTTGGGAGAAAACTGGAGCACCCAGAGGACACCCATGCAGTCATGGGGAGAATGTGCAAACTCCACACAGAGAGTCGCCCGAGGGTGGAATCGAAGGCGGGTGCCTGGTGCTGTGAAGTCGCAATGCAAACCATTGCGCCACCGAGCCGCCATGTTAACATTTAGGAATTTTAGTATGTGTGCATATCGTGCATCGATGAGCACGTGACATCGACAGAAGTGTTTCAATGAAAACAGGACATTGAATGCAGGGTATCGAATACTCAACATGGGTCAAAGCTTTACAATACCATCAGGTAGACTCACAGCATTAGAAATTTTCACACTTGTACCTTCACTAGCTTTATGTACAATTTTGTAATGACTTATTGTTCACAGACATTTAGCTCGATTATTTGAAAGTAAGGACTGAGCTGATTGATTTCTCGCTATATACCCAATGCTTATTTTCTGATTTCATACGCCCTTACCCGTTCCCCCCAACACTCCCACTCCCTTCCCCAGCCATTACACTTGATTATAGACCAAGAATATTTCTGATGCCCTGATCAGGATATTCACATTCTAAGTAAGTTACTTGTTATTGCGAGAAAACCCAAATAGTCTGCAATAGAAATGTAATTTCTGCAAACGATTTCACTTCGTGAATTCTACTTACATAGCAGGAATCAGGCTGAATGGAGAGAGCTGAATTTTACTCCTTTATGCTGCATATTTCCAGCGCAGTCTATTCAAATTCTGTTAACCATGCAAAACGAGAATGTACTATTTTAGATTGATGAGTTAAGCATAGAAATGGAGGGATTTGTTCGATTGTGAAAGATTGTGATGCACTTCTAATGCCGCATTCTTGATTAAATTGTTGGAAGTAACTAACACAGCAAGCGAGTGATCTGAGCAGAGAAGTCCAGCCCTTCAATTTGTCGTACATGAGAAATGAATTAAACTTTAGGAGACATTTCTCCTTGATTTGTCTGCCCACTGGGAAATAATTTACCTGTATTTTTTTTTTTTGGCCTTGAAATTCGTGAAGATAGCCTTCAATATTTATGTGGTTTTTTTCATTCCCTGGATTCATCATGAGATAGAAGTGATACCTAGAAATGTAATTGTGCACATCAAACAATACTTGCAACGAGGTGTAGAGAATATGTGTCAATACAGATATAGAGATGAATACGATTACTGGTGGGATGGCATATTCTGTGTACTTCAGAAAGCGCAAGGGTGCGAACCATGTATTTGCACGTAATTCTTCACTTTATGCATTCAAGTTATGTTTTGGCATGATGTCTAAAGATTGAAAATATTCCAACTATAACCATTCGTATGAGTGTTTGTGGGCATATAATTGATATAACTGCGGACCATTAATGACTTGAGTGCCATTTCTGGACAGGGGTTTAAGTATTTGTTACCGTTGTGTTTTATGGATCTTAAGTTCAAAGAAGGTCGGTGCTGTAAAAGAAATGAGATTGACATCACTAGTAAGTATAAATAAATGCAACGCACATTTCTTCATCAAGAAATTTAACGATTTATGATCTCCTAGACTCTTTTCTTAATATGGTGTTGATCAACCGAGTTCAACAACAGCAGGTGCCTCAAAACAAACCATAATGTTTTAATAGAGTGAGGAAGTCGGAAATTATGAATTTGAGAATTAGACATAGACCGAATGGTAAAACAACAATTCTTTATTGTAATCCAACTGCGTGATAAAATGAGGAAGAAGGATTTAACTTATGTGTAAGTGTATGCGGTACATAACGCAAACAAGTTTTAAATAGTTGATTTTCTCCTCAGATCTTGAGAAGGAACAAGCAGGTGAGGCAGTTAAACGCTCAAGGTATTACTAAGATTACCACATCGGCATGATAGAGAACTGATGTGAAGAAGGCCTTCAATTTTTAGTGAACCAAGTACATGGAATTTTTGATGATAAAGTTAACATTCTCCCGTGAATCGAGCGTCATTTTTGCTCTTGGAGCAGAATGACATGAAACTTACCAAATACATATATTTCGGAGCGAGAATTAAGACAACATTGCCAAGACTTTGAATGATAATTTTGCATGTTTTACAGATTGTTACTATATTTTCTCTTCACGAACAACAATTGTGTTTTTTTTTTGCCTGTGACGCTCAGTTGTGCAAAATGGTGACGTTTGCTTGAAGGTACAGAAAAATCGGAATGTGGCTAATTTACATTTTTAAAAAATCCTGACCACCAAAATAAATCTTCTTAGCCAACAATCAAGCAATGGTGATTATTGACTTTTTCATAGAGCAAACGTTAATAGTTGAATTTTTCCAGGTGTTCCACTTGAGCACCAATATGAAACAAACAAACAAAAAAAAACTTTTTCAGGTTAACTAAAGCTGTTGGATAAGTGCGTTGACAAATACTGAGAAACTGAGCAATAACTGCTGCTAAGCTTAAAATCAGTGATTTGCCGCATTTGGGCAATTCATTGAAAATCAAGTCCTGCTACTCTTGGAGTCATCACAGAAGGTAATGTTATTTTGCCAAAAATAAACAAACTTAAACGCTAAAGAGAATACATTAATTCGCTTTCTGCACATTTTCGACGGACATGTGTAAGAGAATTAGAGCCAAAAAAAATGAATTTTCATCTCATAGAAATGTATTTCCCACTAGTGATCATAATTCGTTAAATTATATTTTTATCCAGAATTTAGATCTGTGGAGAGACTTGTGGATGCCAAGAAAGCGAAATGTTCAATTTGACGGAATGATGTCCTTAAATGTAACGATATAGAAGGTTAACAGTATAAACATCATTTCATCAACAAAGGGGGAATGAAAAATAAGGATACGCAATTGATTTCCCTGACACTCTGTCAACATTTCATGGAATTTATTCACTGCGTTTGGTTTTGTGTTCATTTGAACATGGAAGAGAATATTTGCCAATGCACAATTCTGTACTACGATTTTGTGGAAAAGAATAAATTGGTGAGACAGTAAAGTCATCCGTAACAGCACTTCGTTGGTGTTACATTATAGCAGCTTCTCTTTTCTAATCTTTCTGATGAAACAGGATGTTACATTAATTAACCTGTTAGAAAGAATCATAAGATATTCATTTCAGTATAAGTGTCACTGTTCACCTGTCACTGTGTTTATATACTTTTCGTGGGCTGGATTCATGTATTATGAGCATGCAGTTGTGCAGAAATAGCGAGATTAAAAAAACAAAAACTTGCTTCAGTTAGATGCATTTGGCACCTGAAATAACTGTAATATTAAAAAAAAAGTCCTGCAAAGACATTCTGTTAAAGTACTTACATGTGACTGAATTAATCTTTAATGAGAAACAGCAAATTGTAATTGAATAAGATTTGTTCCAATTCCATACTAACTTCGATTTTCAAACCCGTCAGATGATTCCCAGCAGATAATTGAACTGAACCTGACATGCCCAACATGAAAAACATATGGTAACCGAGACAAAGAAATCAGAAAAAAAAAAACCATCTACATTCGTTCTGAGACAGTCTCTCTGGACATGAGTCAATAGACCCGGACACGAACACATTGTGTCTGATGCTGCATCTGAATGTACGAACTGGAATGATTTCAATCCCAAAGCCTGTCAAACGTACCAGCATACAAACCGAGCTCAACAGTCAAGGTTCAGAACCCGCCCTGAAATACAAAGGGATTTCAGCACAGAAAACGGAGCAGACATGCCTCTTTGATAGAGCACCTCAGGATAATACCCCACCTGATAGACCACACAAAACTCAACAGATCATCGACTGAACCAGACTGAAACTTATCATCACTTGAAGGAAACATCTGTTCTTATCATTGTTTTTCAGCTGCACGTTTCACTTAATTCGACAACCACCTGCAATGGTAATGCATACTATGGTCCATATTTGGGAATAAGGAGCTAAATATTGTCCAACAGGCACGAGTCACCCTACACAGCTGAACAACACAGATGCTGTTCATCCTCATGTCCATCATTATCCATCAGGCAATTGCCACGATTGTACTCAACTCCCGATTGAGCTGAGCCATACCACGCACAACAATACTGAACACTCGCTGAAGCTGCCCTCTACTTGAATATGGCATCAGCCCCGTCTCGCAGCTGTTAATCCACCAATTTAGCTCACATTAACCCGCCAAAAAAAAAAACCGACGTAGCACGATTGTTCCTCACAAACCAGGTTCATTAATGTTTAAAATTAACAACAACCCTACATTCTTATCCATCTGGTATTTAATTCAAACTCCACCTTAGATAATATTATGTATAATGCTCGTCCAAATGTTAAACACATGACTAATATTTACCTGATATGTTCTACATACACTCACAATCGCGTGACATCACAATCCTTCAGCAAATTTAAACACTGTCTTATCACTCACCCTGCATGATTTAACATCTTGTAGTGCCAAACTAAACCCTTCACACTGAAGCTTAATCTCGCAGTCAGTTGGTACATTGAACCATTAGATGCCTGGCTATTTCTTGTGTCCACACCAACGTGCAAGTCAACGCCAACGTTGACTTTACACAAGTTCATTCTCGTAAGATCTGTTGAACTTCCCACATAGATTTCACTTTCCTAACCACGGCGTTAACCTTTTAATATCAGGTTACTTTCGATGCAAATTCTCGCTGGTCTTATATTTCATTCGGATCTTTTTTTTTTTCCTGTTTTCTTCTATTCAAGTCAGGAACCATTGAAGTGAACACACTCTGGAATGAAAACACTTCTTTATGATTATGTGGCTACCAGAACAGTAGTTCTGTCCCACTAACTTTAATTCAAGCTCCAGCATAAACTCCTTTGTCTTGTAGTGAATCTTTTTCTTGATCAAGGCATAATTTTCATATTCCTTCTGTTAGGTTCGTTTTTGGAGAGCCTCACGGACTGGATGCAATAACAAGACTCTGACCTGTTTAGAAAAACACCAATCCTTTATTACAAAACAAGTACAAGCTGTAGAGGTTCGCTGTACTCAACACTGCACAGAGTGCAGAGTCTCGTAAGCAGTTCTCCCCGAGCAGCGGACAGTCCCCACTTTTTATACCTTATCGAGTGTATAATACATAAAGCAATTTTACATCTCACAATGGCATGTTACACGAAACGGTCACTACATCGGACAATGACATGATAACACAAACAATTACTACATCGAAAACATAAAGAAAGCAGGATAAAGTGTCAATCGTTCGCAAAGTGTCTGCTAACAGCAAGAGGCGATTTCAAGTTGCTGAAGTGACAGACTATAATTTCAAGCTGCCGAAGTGTCTGGCTTGAACAAAGGCCAGTGTCCTGACCCCTTTAGCAGAAACAGAAGTTACATACTTTACAGGATTTCAGAAGTCTAACACCTTTACAAACGTTGCCACCTAATCTTATTTGAGACTGCATCCACATACCCCTGTGCAGTAAAATAAAGATTTACAAAGTTTATACCTAATTCTATTCAGCCATAAAGCCTGAGGCAGTGTCTTCGCTACTTATGCGTAGGAAGATAAGGATTTACAAAGTTTTACACCTAATTCTATTCTTGCAGGAAGTTTTCAGGCAGTGCCTGCATACCTCTGTGTAAGCAGATAAAGAACATTAGCTTATAGAGAATAAAGAAATCAATGGGATGGTATCCCAATAACATATCACTTCTTACAAATCTTTTCTACGTATACTATTGCCTTTCATGAGTTATAGACATGTGAATCAATTCCCTGTGATATCATGTGGTTTCTTGGACTTTAGTAATCAAAGCGTACCTCCTTGCCTCGTTAGTCTATTCAATATGGTCCTCTCTCACTTTGCAGGCTTGAATTATATTCGACACTGTCCGTTCAGATGAGCTATACTGTCTTCATCATCACATATTTGTAAACCCATAAGCTATTTATACAACAACAATATTTATATATATTTTTGCTATCTATGAAATAGGTGATCCTACAACCCACGTACATGTCTAAATCATTAATGTGAATTTAAAAAGCAAGGAAGGCGTTCTAAAGCAAGTCTGTGCCTCTTGGTTTATGTTTCCAGTTTCATAAACCTCTTTCGATGATGATCTGTGGTTAACTAATTCTGGATTCAAATTTTGAAATTACTCCAGGGTTTTTAAATAGTCTTACATAGTCTGCCAATCCAGACCACGGGTACGAGAAAAAAAAAACTCACTGAAGTCCGTGTGGACTCTATCAAGTGCTAAATACTCATCTGCTTAACTAGTCACTTCCTCTAAAACTGCGTCACAAAATGTGTTAATGATGATCTTCTGTAGTCGATTTTTGATTAATAGATGCTCCACCAATTGGAGATTAAGACTATTTTCCAAATGATTCCTTCAGTAAAAGATTCCCAACCACTATTGAAGACTTAGTTTCCTGTCACCTTCTGTTCTTTCACTGGCCCCTTCGAGAATAACAAAAGTATATTCGCTTTTCTTCCATTCCCTGACACTATACTTGAGACAAGACTGCAAATGTTTTTGTTTTTTTTTCATGGTTCCTTCAAGTTCCTTGCGCTCCTCCTCAGAAGTCAGGGAAACACTTAATCTGGGAATATAATTTGTTGAAATATATCACAATCAATACTCGTCATTCTCATGCCTACAACATCCTACTCATCCAGGTTACTCAATTAAATCGTCATCGATGATTTAATTTAACTCCAGAAATAGATTGCGGTGTTGCATCCTAGTGAGCCTACTTTGCAGTATTCTTCTCCTACCATTAGTATGCACAGTAAAATTTAAAAAAAAAAAAAATTGGATTTTTCCTGAACGATGCCAAACGAAAAGTTTATTTTTTAAAATGTTTTTCTTCTTTCTTCGTCTTGTTATCAACAAAATCTCTGCACGTTGTATCCTCTTCTGCAGCATTGTTTTGAGTTCCTGATAACCTCCACAGAGTCTTTAGATTTCTTGCTCCAGTCTTGTAATCCATTAGCACTTATTAATCGCTGGAACTGTTTATCCCACTATTATCCTTTAGCGGAACATGTCATTTTAACATGAACTGAGTTGTGTTTTGCTGCACCTTTATTGTTGCTGAATATTTAAGTTTTACATTCGACTCCTGGCACAGCAACTTTACTTAGATAGGTCGTGGGAATAGACAGAAAAGTGAAATGAAAGATTACCACATCGATTTTAAACAATAGTTGCCCAAACTCAGCTAGTTGAAATATCTAATTCTAGTCCTCGAGTGAGGATACTTTGTTCCGATTTTGACCGTTCACTCTTATTATTACACATTGGACAACACCCATTGTTCTGATACAGATGTTTCTGCAAATAGCGGTATTCAATCTATTTTGGACATGTATCGCCTTTTCCTAATATATGAATGTTTCCCCTCAATTATTAAACTTTTTCTCATGTCCATTTTTGCCCCAACTGATAACTGGTTTCAGTCATCCTGATTCACGTTCATTGTCAACATATTGTCTACAATCACTCCCACACGTATCATATGCATTTGTGTAAGACTGTCCCCATGCTGATAAATTGTTTTAATATTTCAAACTTATCTCTTACAAACGTTGAGTGCCGATGTTAACACTGGTGGAGATAAAATGGCTAGAACAAATGGCAGTACTTTTCACACTTTGTTGAGCACGATAAAAGCACAAAGAGAAATGGGATATCCAAGCTGATGAATGAGGTGTAGAGTATCGTCTTGACAATAATTAATAAACATGCAGATATACACAGAAAGGGATGGAAAACATGCATATATGAATCAGGGACTAATCTGATCATTGGCATTTTGTATTTATTTTCAATTATGGATTTCCTTGTTCAAAAAATAAAATTTAGCTGGCTAGCCAAAGAAGGATGTTTTGTTTACTGTTATGGTATCAGTCGGGCATTTCTATGCTATGATTTGGACGTAACACTTAAATGTTCAGCGACAATAATGGTGCAGCAAAACACAACTCAGTTCAGTTTGCAAGTGTGACTTTTTTTAGGAGGGAAGTAATCGTCGTGTGAGAATTTGAAGACCGAATGAACAACACCGTAAAGGCAAATGAGGAATTGCATTTCTTGATCGACAAATTCACCACCGTCGTTCAGAAAACGTGTTCAACATGTTCGTTTAAGAATGCTGATGTAGTATATTGAAACGAGCGCATGTCACTTCCATAACAAAGCTACCAGTCATGTGTTAAAATTGTAATTCTTTCAAATTTATGTCAAACAACTGCACGGCTGCATTTAGAGGTGGAGTGCATGCCTGGAAAGATCATGGACAATATAGCAACCCAATAGATTTAATTTCATTGTCAAATGGCACTTTTGTAATTTCAGCGCCCACGCCATTCCGATATCATTTTGCTGCATTAACGTTGTTTTGTTTTATTTTGCTATAAATGTGTTTTGAAATTCAGAGGCATTTGGATCCCATCGTCACCTAAAGAAATGTGCTGTGCAGTAACTTATCTTAAATCACAGAATCCCTACTGTGTGGAAGCAGGCTATTCAGCTGATCGAGTCCACACCAACGTTTGAAAACAGCTCAACTCAGACCCACCCCTGTATGCAAGCCTTGCAACACCGCATTTCCCATCGATAGTCCACTTAACACACACGCCGCAGGGAATTTTGGGCAATTTAGCATGACCGAACCTCCTCAGCTACATATTTTTGGCTTTCAGAAGAAATCAGAACATCCAAAAGTAACCCATGTAAAGAAGTCAGAAAATGTGCAAACTCCACAAAGACAGATGCCCGAGGCTCGAATTGAACTTGGGTACTTGACAGTGTCAAGCAACAATGCTAACCACAATCCCGGGAGAAACTCATAATAACAAAGGGTAGTGGAGCAATGAAAATATTTTGATCAGAATATCTAAATTGAAAGCAAAATTGTTACAAAAGCACCAGACTGAAACATGTGTTGGTCATGGCGCGTTTTGTTTCTGTAACGAAAAAGTGTCCATTGAAGCTTAAGAAGATGAACCCTTTCCTTTTTCTTAATTCATAACATTTATAAGCAAAATGAATTCTTATTGAAACCCATGAGTCGGAAAAAAAATGTTATGGGAAATGAAAAGCAAGGAAATCAATAATATGTTAATCAATGAGGATAGCAACAACATGGAGTGACAAACTCGTAATTAAAGTTGATTTTCTATAATGAAACATTTTGAACAAGTATAGGGATACACATGTTTGCCAATTTAGAATTAATAACGTCAAATGAATAATGATTTTTATGACAAAATGATGCCGGATATGCCACAATTCATCATTCATCTTGTGCTCTAAAAACAAGTTCAATGTTTGATTTTACTTTCTTTTCCGAAGTTTTGTTTATGGTAGTCTCAACAAATATGTCTAGGAATCAAATGAGAGATCGAAGTCTGGTACCTTGATTAATGTATAACTTTCTATCATTCATTCGCTGCAAAAGAAAAGGAAGAGGAAGAATAGAAAGTAGATGGGAAGAGTGGACAGATTTCCAAATCCATTGACTGAACACTACTGTGTGTAACATTGGAGCTTGGCTTTGCAGGTTACTGCTGAGCCACGTTTTTTTTTATCATCGTTCTCATCTTTGTAAAGGGAGCAGTAAAGCTTAAACACTGCAAAATCAATTTATGAATGAAGTTGTACTTTTTTCTCCATTGTGCTATACAGATCTAAAGACTTACAAGGAAGGTGAGAGCACATAGTTAATCAGTCTGTTTGCTCTTCATGTTTGATGTTGGTTCTTCCATTCTTGCATTCTGTAAAATATTTATTGACCAATGTTCGATTGTGTTATACTGTTATCCCGCTTATATCATAATAGATCGATACGTGCATATAAAGTGAAATTGAAAGCACGTTTTTATCCTAATGATTTATTAAGTCTCTGGTTTAACAAACAGGCGGATATCGGGGGGAAAAGACATTGCATGATTTGTGGTATTTAGTTTAAATGGGAAAATGTTGTATTTCATCCAAAGATTTAACTGATATTAGAAGCCCTTAATTTTCATTTATATTGAATAGAGATATTGATCTTTGCTCTCATTGCGATGGCAAGATGTTGGTTAACATGCATCTATTTTACATACTGTACTTACAGAAGAGATAATATGTAAGGGCAGTGTCACTTTCAGGGTAGATTTCTGAGTACCTGATCGACACGATCATCGTTGATGTGTAACGATAGAAATTGACCTTATGCATATGCTTCTGTTCAAAATTGTAATCAATTAATTTGTAATATTATTTCAAACGTGAACACTGATCAGGACTTTCCTTAAATTTGTATTTTATTGAAACTCAGACCGAGGGAAATGCAACTGGTGAGACAATGATAAATGAGTGTTATTGAATGGACTGTGGACAAATGATACTTGATGCTAGAGAGGAATGATGAAGGGAAACAACGTAGCAAGGTGAAGGGAAAGAGAAATGTGCAATGATGAGCATAGCCTGAGAAATACAGAGGGAGGCTGTGGAGGAACATTGTTACGCAATTGTGCAACAAGAATGACAATTCCGTGGCGTAGCAAACGATAATTTATCATTGAACATTGGCATAATGTTGGATCTAGTTCATTGTATCGGTTATGTAATTGTCCACTGCCATTCAGCAGTAGGTGCAGCAAGACTGCGGGGTGTAAACATTATCTATTGATGTGATATATGCCTATTCGGTCATTTTGCATCGTCATTTATTCAAAGATATTTCACTCTATGTGGGAAGATTTTGATGAACTCCATGCAAATGCATGCCCATCATCCACGGGGCCAGAGTGTTCAGTTCAACAGACTGTTTTTTCCAATACAGAGTAACACTGGTTTAGTTATAATATTCTCTGAAACGATCATCGAAGGCCCACCTTCTCAATCCTGTCCAAGGCTAGAAAAATACTGACTGTAAGGTTAAAGTGCATAATAGTATTAAACATATTTTTATAAGGAGTAATCCCTTCAAAGAGAAAGCAACATCTGTGAATATGATATGACTATTCCTGATTCTGAAGTTTTCTGCTTCCATATGGCTTAAACCATTGTTGTTTCTTTGGTTACACATTAGACCACATCGGATATTTGACGGCCACTTATTTGTATACAGTTATACTATTTCAGATGGCCCAAAACGCATAATGGTGTCCATTTTTGTTTTGATATCTATCATACTTAGATTGCTATCACATTCTAACATATGGGTTTACTAAGGGAGATGGCCTGTGATCACTTATCTGCACTGTTTTTAACAAAGTCCTGCCTGACATAGTTCTAATCTCAACAGAATGTTAACTCTTCGCACCGATTACCCTTCACTCTTTAGATTAATATGAATCTACACATTTCTGCCTAATAAATTTTCAAGGACTGTGCTCCAAATCACTTTTTTGAATAAGGCAGCACCGACACGCTGAACGACTCATGAAATTCTACGAGGAAAGGAAATTCATTTAGGCAAAATCTTAAATGGCTTAGTACTATTAAAAGAATAACGGACACTTAGTTTTGGATATTGACACAAAAGGAAAGTCTCCTCGTTCTCCTTAAAATCAAGAAAACAAATTTCCTTTTATATCTTCGAACAAAATCACCACGTAGCCTTCGAAACTTCGTATTCAAAAAAAAAGATTGATTGTAAAATCGCTGCAGTAAAGAAAAGATTCATCAGTTCTATTTTACATAATGACATCAAGTTTTTTTTTAATACTTTCCGGGGGTTTGGACAGATGCGCTTTTAAGAGTAAAGAATAAATGTATGTTATTCCCTACAGTTGTAACCATGGGCACAACAAGTGAACAAAATAAGTAGACTTGCTTTGTCAATTACTGACTATGCTTGCAGAATGATAATTGATAATTTGTTGGTCAGGAAATTAAGAGCATAGAGGCACGGTACAATGCAAACATTCAACATTTGAAAACTTACTCCCTTCTTATACTTCCTACCAAAGTAGAAAATCGAATATTTATTTTCCACATTAATTTAAAATTATTTCCAGAAATTTGCATTTTCGCAGGAAATATTAATATGGGATCATACTTGTTTTGATTCTCTTCAAAATATATTGCCCTATACCAGCTTAGTTCACGAAGACCCGCTGAAACTGTGCCTTTAGTCCTTCTTATAAGTCATTTACTTAAACGAAAATATTTTAGAGTTCCAGTACTGATTGCAGTGGTGCACCACTGATTCCATATTAACAGCAAAAAAGAAAGAGTCATCCCTCACTTTTTTAAAAACGGAAGCAAAATGCTTTCAGTTACCAAATGCGCTGCGGTACTTGGGACAATATTGACTTTTAAGAAATGTATTCTGTCCTGTTTCTTTCGCAGATGACCCCTGTCACAGAGATCCCGAAATGTCTCCGCAGGACAGAGAGTTTATAAACATCTTGGAGTTCTCCCTTGAGTGTTTTCTTTTTTAAAAGTAAAACAAACAAATCAAATCATAAGTAGGCGAAGTTAGGCTCAGACAGGCAAAGAAGACCTTAGCTTTGCGTTCAGTCAATAGAACAAGTTTTTGCTCGATCCTGGAACTGAAATCTTGGTTTCCTTCTTGCTCAACTAAAGCCGTATTCAAAGACACTTCTTCTTCCAAGGAAAAAGGGGCAAGTTTATTCTTTCGGTTTTGTTTTACAACTGGAGGAGACAGCGACAGCATATGAGGATAGTATGGCTTGTCGAATAGCTTTTGTCAAGAGGGATACTGGTTATGTTGGAACAGATGATGATTGTTGGTAAGGTAGTACATGTTCATGTCAACGATTTCAATAGAGTGTTCCTAAGCCCATTCTTATTTTCTTTGTATTTTTGCTGTGTTGTGAGAATAAAATGAATTTGCATTAAAGCTCAGTGTTTGGCACCTCTTAAAAATGAAATATCAAATGATCAAAAAAGCCAACGTTGACAGCTGGATAAGAGAAGTATAGAGAAGTTCGGATGAAGGAAAGTCTCATAATATTGATTTTGGAGGAGGTTTAAAATGCACTTCCTAAATCCTTGAGAACTCATGTCAAAGAACAGAGAGTTAAAATTGGAAGATTAGCAGCAGAAATGGTAAATGAATGTGAGTTAGTTCATAAATCAATGATGGATTCTAACATCAGTTTTAAACTTTAAGGGGACTGAAAATTGGGAACTGAGAAACCTCAATGAGTAAAGGGGAAAAAGTATTTGGCGAAGATAGATTATCAGAGATTAGATAAAACAAAAAATAAATGGGGAAGAAATAAGAGTAAAATCCTCAGGTGTGTCACTGTAATGATGTGGGACACAGGATGTCCCAGTGTTGCGGTTCTTAAAAGATATCAGGGAAGATGGATGTGGTAAAACAGCATTAGCCAATAGGGTTTAATCAAAGAGGGAAAAGACTTCACAGTTTCGAGTAAAGAGCTCTAAAAGAATTCACAGCCTGATTAGGGGACGTTGATAACATAGAACATAGAACATAGAACAACAGAGCGCAGAACAGGCCGTTCGGCCAACGATGTTGCGCCGACCTGTGAACTACTCTAAGTCCATCCCCCTACATGATCCCATCATCATCCATATGCTTATCCAAGGACTATGTAAATTCCCCTAATGTGGCTGAGTTAACTATATTGGCAGGAAGGGCATTCCACGCCCTTACCACTCTCTGAGTAAAGAACCTGCCTCTGACATCTGTCTTAAATCTATCACGCCGCAATTTGCAGCTATGCCCCCTCGTACTAGCCGATGTCATCATCCTGGGAAAAAGACTCTCACTGTCCACCCTATCTAATCCTCTGATCAATTTGTATGTCTCTATTAAATCCCCTCTTAGCCTTCTCCTCTCCAATGAGAACAGACTCAAGTCCCTCAGCCTTTTCTCATAAGACCTTCGCTCCAGACCAGACAACACCCTGGTAAATCTCCTCTGCACCGTTTCCAATGCTTCCGCAT
>JAHRHZ010000141.1:1137254-1151944 GCA_024137785.1 Ginglymostoma cirratum | reverse complement strand
TTTATTGTGGGCAGGTTATGAAGAGTGAAAAGTTAAGTTACTCGCTGGCGCTACACAATTCTGGTCTGCTGTTGTGTCATTGATCATTGTTATTGATACTTATTTTACGGACTTCTTGTATGATTTCCAAAATGTGAGAAAAATACGATAATTTTCTTTGCAGAGATGGCTTTGCTGTATCCAGTCTTGGATTGAGAAAAACTCTGCAAAAAATGCTCTTTCAAAATGATTATAGATACTGTTGATCGGATCCATTGTGGTCTTTGTCTGTGATAACATATGCATTGTATTAGCTTTCCAAGTATAGATTTCCTTTCACTAGTAACTACAGTGAAAAATGCATATATTGTTACATTAATATTATATTCCAAATACATTCTCCGAAATGTCAGAGCAAGACCGTCTTTGAGGAGATAATATAAATTGGCCCATCTGCATTAAAGTACGAAAAAAAAACCTTCACAGACTATGCCAGAATGAAAGCACTCAGAATGATTCACAAATACTGAGATTGGCAGAAGTCCAATGCAGTGATAACCCGAAGGACAGAAAGAGAGTCAATGGGAGACAAGAACTGCAGAATGAATGCAAAATATTCCATAGAATGTGAAAACTGAAAAAAAAACCTGAAAGCCAGGCAGAAAGACGGTAAAGGCAATAGAAGGTGTTGCATGAGTGACAAAAAGATCAACTTTTGAATTTCAATACACACTGACAATGAAAATTAGAAGCACAAAAGAAACAACAATTGTCGAATTAGAACAAGAATGCAAATCACAGGATTGATCATATGGAAAAAGACAGAAAATAAAAAGAAAGTAATTGATGCAAGGTATTTAAGTGAAGCAAACATGCATGAATATTCTCAATAATATATCAAAACAAACAGCAAATGGAGTAGTCGAAGTTTGAGTAAGATGTTTACAAATCTAATCTTCAAATATATCACTCTAATGCTTTAGGGACCATAAGGATCATGATAACAGTCAGCCATAACAAATTTGAAATAGGATGCCAGCAAACCTTCAGGTGTCGAACACATTCTGCATGCTTACGTGTTAAAAGCATGTTGTATGTCAACTACAAAATTGGGGAAAAACGCAGATTATTATGTAAGAAATAGCCAGGAACCGTTTCAAAATTATTATGAATGAAATAACGCATAACTGAGCCATTCAGAATAAAGCACAGCTTGTTCATCAAATGAATTAATTTGCAAATTATTGGAACAGGTCAGAACCGGGATGGTAGATATCCATAGAACTTTCCAATGAAGTATAATTTTTTAAAAAATCTTTTTTTCTATAGTTGAAAATCATTATAAAGAACCTGTTACGTTAGAACATTTCTATAAGTACATAAATGATGAATATGAATGGAACATACAACAACCAAAGCACCTACTATAACTATTTTACACATTACACTTTACTTTGTTGTCGTCCTTGGTTCCCCCGTTTATTGTAGCTCTGTTAACATGTTTCTTCCCATTTCTGACATGATATATATGATTTCAATATGAAAGTCTGCATAACGGAATTTTCATGTTGTGTCATCTATTGTCATGTATTGATCCCAAATCAAGTGCGCAACGATGATGAAAACTCATTATAATGCCGTAACATTCATTCGATTATTGATAGTAACTAACTTCTTGTAGTTAAAGTGCGAGACCGGTCTGGGCTAAACTACAAACATCACTGCTGCAACGAATATATCTCTCGGTTATTCTTAGTTGTGTAATCCCATGTTCAACAGCAAGTAGTCACTGAAAATATGCATTTGGACACAAAGTATGTAATCCATCAGCCTTGTGATGATCTGTTCGGTATTGCACAATGCATCATGTTTCAGCAATGAATGATCTCGGACGTCAAAAGGCAAACATTTACCAGCAGGGAATCACAGTTCTTCGCAAAAAAAAATTAGTATGTCCTGGATACAACGAAAAGCAAAGAAAGTTCCTGAGCCTTCCAAAGTGTACAGGCAGTTCTTGGGTATTCCCCGGACAAACATGTAAATAAAAACTGGAATGGAGATAATGTTGCTCATGACTGTAGCCTTCTCAGAAATATTTAGAAAATTTGAAGGCTTCAGATAAATATCCCTCCCTTCCATCGACATAAAAAGAAAGAGGATTCGAGCAATATCTACCTTCAAAGATAAACATCAAACCATTAAGGCGAAGGTGTATTTGATTCAAGAATCGAGAAAATATTCACCCGCTATTGGCTGAGATGGTATTCACGTATAATGAATCATTTAAGATTATAAACATGAACACATTGTGATCCTTGAGTGATGAATTGTTTTCCATGAACATTGCGACATCAGTAAAATCAGTATTTTACAAATCATGATTTAAGTTTCTGTTTCCTGCCCTGCAGAACTTAAGAAATATAAAGAAGGTGAGGCCAATAACGAACTCAATTTATTGCCATGACAATGAAGAAGAGCAGAAACTTCACATCAGGAGAAATCACAAAATGAAAAACACAAATTATATTCGATCACATTTTTATTACCAAATTTGGTGTTGTTACAGATACCGTTTTATATGTTACATGAAGGAAAGAGAGACAATAGTTTTAAGACACATTGCACAGTTATTTAAAATATAAATCAGAATTGAAAGACCTGTAATTGAAATGTTCTTGTGTTCTTGTAATTGAAACAGAGAAAATGACAAATAATCTGTTCAACAATTAAGTTTCTTGACACGCTATTTGATGCCGTTTTATTAATTCTGGTACTTGAAATTGGCATGACAGTCGTTACAATGGATTGTTAACGAATGGCCATTTTGACTTCCAGAGCTTATCCAGTATCTGGCGGATAAGGGTGGTCACAATACTGTGACTTTTGGCTTGTGCCTTGCTGTCAATATATTGGCAGAGTAATTATGGTAAAGGTTTCTCACAGCCACTTGTTCATCAAACAATTGTATTCATAATAACAGAATTAAACTCCCTGAACTTCAAATTAAAACATTGTTTGCAGCCATTGATTGTTTCAGAGACAGAATTATCTCTACAATTTTGTAATAATAGATAGAGATATTCACCAGGTGAAAATAGATGTGTCTATCACTAAACAATTCAGGAATTAAATACAGATTCCAAACAGGGCCAAAATCTCACATATGCAAGCTTTATTCTACCTGAGCATAGAGAGAGAAGAACACATATGGAAACGGTATTGGGATAATGTGAAGGGATGATAAAATAAAATGTACAATAACAGTTCACAGGCAGTGTCAGAAATGGTATGAGGGTCTTGAGATTTAAAATTACATCTTTACAATGAATTGACATGGAGGACATTATTCGTCAGTGTAAACTTTTGATGTCTGATCTGTAAGGATAGTCAAAGGACTAAGTCTAATTTGATAAAAATACAGCAATGCTCAGCAAATTTCGAGGAAATGCCTTCATGTGTTGTGTAGCTTTGCAGTCCTGAAGCTATAAGTCTAGAAACATAAGCTGGTCGAATTCCCCTGTGGTGTTCCTGCAATAAGTGTTGCTTCTGTTGCAGCGACCTCTAGTGCAACAGGGAATTTTGCCACGTGCAGTTCTGGAGCTGCAGCTAAGAATTTTTTTTTTTCTCTAGATGTTGGAACTATTCTGCCTACTGCCATGTAACATTTTTCTTTAAGAAAAAATGGAAATGGAGATGTTTTGTTTATAAAACCATCAAAATGATTTCTACAATAGTCCATGAACATCGCCCCCACCGCCCCCAACAGCAAAATAAAATCGAAGCGAGATTACATATTGAGAGAAAGGCAATTGCAGAATAGACTCAAAATGTTTCTTTTCGACTGCATGCTTGCCGTGGCCTACCACAGTGCCTAAGTACAACAACTGAAATTTCGTAATTTGCCCCTTCTTATGATTTATTTCAAATCCTGAAGAAGTAAGTAGTGTTAATTGTTCATCTAATAGTTGGAGGCATTCCTCTCTCATTTCAATTTGGAGTAAAAGATCAACTGCATACTTGATTCAACAAACAGGTCATGCAAAAATCTCTACCCCTCGAGACAATGTTCAATGGAAGATAGATGGAAGGTCTGGAAACCATGGGGTAAATAAGTCCGTTTATATTATTGACCAAAGTCAGGTACCAGTCGATAAATGCTGCAACAATGTGTTGGATTAAAAGACAAATTACACCTACTCATAAAATCTGAATTCAAAATCTGCTTTTTCGTTCGGGAAAGTGGTGCCAATGAGACATGGCGACTACAAAGAGCATCACCCAACTTAAACGTAATCAGGTACATTTCAAATTTTTCATGTAAATGTCTGGTAAACTCCCTCAAATAATTGCCCATTTCTTCTGTCAAAATTAACAATTATCAACAGATATTTTAAGGGTTGTGCAGGATTCCTGTCTATCCCATGTGAATCAGATTGGGCGGGGTGTGGGTACTCCTACCTCGTCTTCTACCACAGGAATCCCTTTACTATCACGGCGAGCAACACTCTGGGGAGGCTCAGCAATGTCAGGCACTCAGATTCGCGTTTGGTGACGGTGGATAAAGAGTGGCAATCGCTTCCACTTCCCATACGCAAGTCTGCCCGCCTGGTTTCTCCAGTGGCAGAGTTCTGTATCCCTGTCCTGATTCTGTTACTTGTCCTAATTCTGTGTCAGTCAAAGTGCCTATGGGTACTGACAAGGCATTCTACAATCCTGAGCAAAGTTACTCACTTGACTGCACTGAGAACACGTCACCAGAGGTCTTGTGCACCCTTGTGGTTAACCTCTATCAGTACGCACATTCATTAGATACGGAGGAAGGAAACACCGAACATTCAAACCATTGTCTTCTCCTCTACCTTCACCCTTTGTCCTCTCTAAGCCAGTATTAGGACATTTTACAGAAAACAGATCCTCGTTCGTACTTCCTTTGCACTTATCTTCCTCTTGAATTTTCTCCTCCCGAGTTTGAGGAATTCAATGTACTAAGCATGCTTGATTAAGTCCTGTCAAAGCAAATTTCTGACACGCCTTCTTGTTCCCTTCTGCAGTGAACACTACGAAGTTTTACAACTAATTAGGATGTTCACGTCCAGTTTAACCTAATCCAATCCATATCCACAAAAACTGAAAGAAGTGTAATCCTCCACTATCCATAAGAGAAACATGTCTGACGAAATGGTAGGACTGGCAGCTCAATGTTCCAGGGTACAGAAGCTACCAGCGTGAAAGAAGTTCAAATAAGTGATGAGGGAATCCTGCCTTTTGATAAGTGTGGACATAACAACAGTGCCTCGAGAGGATACCGTGACATTAAATGAGGCCATATGGTTAAAACGTAGAAAATGGAAGGGGATGGTCACTCTGTTGGGACTGTAGTAATAAAAACTTCAATCAGAGAGCGCATACGAGAACAGAAGACGTGTTAACTGATTGCAGAAATCTGTAGGAATAATAGAGCAGTGCTGGTTGGAGACTCTAATTTTCCCTGCATTAACTGGGCTATCCAGAGTGTAAAAGGCCCAGATGGGGCAAGATTTGTCAAACGTGTCCAAAAAAGTTTCCTAAATCAATATGCAGAGGCCACTACTCGGTAGGATGCAACACTGGAACTCCTCTTAAGAAACGATGTCAGGCAAGTGACTGAAATGTCAGTAAGACAGCACTTTGAGTCCAATGACAATAACTGTCTTAGTTTCAACTTAGCTATGGAAAAGAATAGGGCAGGTACTCAGGTTATGGTGCTATACTGGAGAAGGGCCAATTTTGGGACAATTGGGCAGGATTTAACACAGGTCATTCGGATGAACCTGTTTAGTGGAAAATCATCGTTGGACAAATAGGAGGCTTTTGTAAGTGTGATACTGAGTGTCCAAGCACAATATGTCTCTGCTAGGTTGAAGGGAAAGCTGGCAGGTTTAGGGATCCCTGGCTGACGAGTTATATTGAGGCTGTGGTCAGAAGAAAAGGAGATGGCATACTTTGGGTTCAGACTAATGGGCTCAACCGAATCCCGAAATGATTATAAAATGTTTAGGAGCACACTTAAGAGGGACCTCAGATGAGCTAAAACAGAGTATGGGATTGATCTGGCTAACAAGATTAAAGATAATTCCAAGAGGTTCTATAGCTTTATTAAAAGTAAAATGGGGACTCGGGAAAGAATAGGTCGTTTTAAAGATCAGCATGGTTCTTTAGGTATGAAGCCACAGGAGGTGGAATAGATTTTTGTTGAAGACTTCTCACCAGAGTTTATTGTGGAAAAAATATTTGATGCTAATGAAATTATGGAAACAAGTTGGGACATTTCAGACCGAATACGTGTTACCAGAGAGGAAGTGTTTGCAGCCTTAAAGCGCATTAATGTGGATAAATCCCCCGAGCCTGTTCAAGTCCGTTCTCGGATGTCTTGTGAGGCTAGGAAAGAAATTGCAGAGGCTCCTGCAGATATTCTTGCTACATCTTTAGCCATTGGTGAAATGCTGTAAGTCTGGAGATTGGCTAATGTTGTTCCACTGTTTAAGAACGGTAGAAAGGAGAAGGCAGGGTACTCCAGGCCAGTGAGCCGAATATCACTGTTAGGAAAAGTAATGCAAATGAAACTGAGGGTCAGGATCAAACAACGTTTGGACAGTGAAAGTCTGATTAGGGAAAGTCAGCACGAATTTGTGCGTGGCAAGTCACATCTGACAAATATTTTAAGCTTTTCAACCAGACAACAAAGACGATATATGAGGATAGGGTATTGGATGGTGTTTATGTGTACATTAGCAAGACATTTGACCAGGCACCGCACAGTAGACTAATCAAGAAAGTTAGTACGCATGGTATTCAGGGAGAGTTTGCAATTTGCATTCAACATTGCTCAATGGAATGAATCAGAGGGTGTTGGTTGGGCGTTATTTCTCAGACAGGATACCTCTTACTAGTGATGCGCCACAGGGGACAGTGATTGGACCCTTATTACTTGTTATGCACATAAATGATCTGGGTGTGGATGCACAAGGCGTGGTCAGTAAGTTTACAGATGATACAAAGTTAGGAGAATTATTGAAAGCTAGATTGGTTAGAAAAATTACAGAGGGATATTAGTCAGATGGGGGAGTGGGCTGAGAATTGGCAAATGAAATTCAATACAAGTAAGTTTGAGGGGTTGTACTTTGGAAAGTCAAACCAAGGAAAGACTGAGACAGTGAAAGGAAAAGTCCTGAGGAGCTTTGTGGAACAGATGGACCTAGGAGTAAAAGTACATACTTTATTGATAGCGGCGTCACAGGTCGATAGGGTGATGAAGAAGGCACTTAGCATGATGGCCTTCATCGGTCAAGACATTGTGTATGTGAATGTTACTTTATGTTACAGTTGTTTAAGACATTGATGCCGGCACACTTGGAGTATTGTATAAAGTTTTGTTTCGCTGTTATTGTAAAGAGATATTTAAGCAGGAAAGTGTGCGAAGAAAATTTACGAGGACGTTTCCAGGACTCGTAGGCCTGAGATATAAGGAGCGGTTGGCTAGGATAAAAAATGATTCCTGGGAACATACGAGAATGTGGGGTGACTTTACCGATGAGTATAAAATCGTGATGGGCATGGATAGGATGAATGTGTGTAGTATTCTTTCCCCAGGGGTACGGGTTTGAAAAGTAGACCATAGGTTGACGGTGGGAGGGACAAGATTTAAGAAGGTCATAAGGATCAACGTCTTTGCTAAGAGAATGTTGTGTATATGGAATTAACTGCCAAGGAAAGTGGGTAAGGCAGGGATAATAGAAATATTTTTAAAAAAACACAATTTCATTTGAACGAATGGGACGATTTTAGAGTGATATGGGCCAAATTCTGGCAATTGGATCTAGCTAAGTGGGCCCATGGTCAGTATGTACTAGTTTGGGCCGAAGCGCCTGCTTCTATGCTGTATTAATCTATGAGACTGGCAATAACCAACATCTGTACGTCAGATGCTCTCCACTTGTTTTTCTATAACTATTTAAAACCAGCACTGGAACTCCTCCTGTTATAATCCAGCGTGGTTAATAAAGATTCATTCAGTTCTTGGAATTCCACTTCCTTTCGGGTTGAGGAGTAGGTAAAGCAGACTGAGTTGCAAGGTTCACACACGTCAGCATTTTTTACTTCTTCTCTTTCATCAAGCCCATGCAAAATCAGTGCTGACGAGCATCTTCAAAAAAAAACCAAAAATCTGCAGGTTTCCAAAGTGCAGGCTTTTTTTTAATATAAAGGAATTTTCCCTAACTCCAGTATGGTAATTGGGATGGTGTAGGCAGCTGAATGTGAGTCTTCACCTTTGGGGCGACTTGCAGTCATAGGATTTATCGATGTAGGAGCACATTCTGGGGATGCTGCAGAATTTGCTCCCTCTAGAAAGGGGACTCCTCGCCCGGTGCAAAATACCCTGAGTTTCTCCAACAGCTTCCTCGATCCAGTCGACAATTAACATTTCCTTCAGGCTCAACTCTCCCAAACGCACATACCATGACCGTTTGTATTGACAGCTGAGGTTGTAACTTTACATACGTCATCATGATACAGTAATTGATCAGGCATGGAGGTTTTATGTTCAGATTTTTTCGCTGTTTCAAACAGCTAGATGTTGTATTTTAGGTGATTTCAGAGAAATGCAAAGTCAGATAAAATTGCCATGTTTCTGAACTCACATTTATGCCACACAAGTCAATGATGGCAGAGACGCTAGAATGAGGAAAAGTTTTATGGAATTATTCGCATTACGTCGCTGTGTTTCTTTTCATCCAGATTTTAACATATTTTTAATTATCGATCTGCCTACGTAGGACTGGGCAGCAAGTTTACAAAGTTAACCTGGTATGCATGAATGCTGATTGGACATAACCACCTTGCTGAAAATGATACAGCAGTGACGTGAACATTATGAACCATGAAAGGTTTGACAGTTTTATATCACGAGAACTAAAATTTGAGAGGCAAGTTAGTATTACCAACGACGTTTCTCGTAAAATTACCGATTAACTTATGTAAGCAATGATGGAAATCTGTCATAGATGTTTGTAGAGAGCTTTATGTGATTCATCTCTACAGGGGATAAGATTTTGTATTAGCATTATCGGAAAACCGTTACTCCAGAAACTCAGATAACATGCTGGGAAATTCGGTTTGAATTCAACTATGGAAGCTGGTGAAATTCAAATTCAAACATTTTTTAAAAACTGGAAATAAGGATCCAGTGATGACCAAAAATCCATTGGCCGTTGTTTAGAAACCTCGTTTAGTTCGCCAATGTCCTTCATGGAAGGGAAACATCCATCCATATCTGGTCTGGCGTACATAGAGTTGGTTGGCTATGAGGAGTCATTGGGCAGATTGAATTTGGCTCCACTAGAATTTAACACATGTAGATTGAATTACATGTGCATTCTTCTGAAAGCTCTTGATAAGTACTAAATGGAATACACATTTCTTCCTTTGTGTGAGATCGTGAGGCACTGTTTGCGAGTTATGAAATGCGACATTATGGCAAATATTTGCAGGTCTGTTTTACCTTCAACAGGATGAGCGAGTTTGGAAGTCTCTATATTGAATGTACTGGTGGTGGGATAATTGACTTTTTTAAAAAATGATAGAGGCTGATATTTTCTTGTTTAGCAAGGCACTACAATTTTATCGAAATAAAGCGGTTTAAATGCAAACAAATAAGTTATGATCAGATTCAATGGCCAAACTGACTTGAATTCTCAAGTGGACTTCGATATTAATTTTCATGTTTATCTTTATGTAACTACATGGCCATTTGCTTACGTTGACAGAACTTCAGAAGAGCGAAGTAGGTGAGGACTGCTTTAGAAAGTGATCTTTGCACTTAGAAAAATATAACCAAAAGCAAAAAACAGCTTTCACAAGGAAACAAAACAAACGACATTAATAATTGAATATCCGACAAAAGCTTTCCCATCTTACAATTAAAAGCTGTTAAAAGCTAACGGATATTTGGCCAGAACAGGTTAGGTACATTCAATTTAATAGAATGTGGAATATAGACAGCTGTTTCTTTTCCCCGTGAACATTTAGAGGTCAGGTATTTCCTGAAAGAAGGTTGCAGTGACATGTTGGATGTCCACACCCCCTCTTTAGTTGCCAGGAGATTTGAATTGCGCATAACGCTGCATTTTGCAAATTGTGGAAAACATCAGATTTATTGTGGAAGGTGAAAATTTGGCCAGCATGTTGCATTACCTTTTTGTGGTCAGGAATGAGACACTACACAATTTTAACTGTAATATAATGGCTGATAAACAAAAGAAATAAGCCTCTGGACTCCACACTGCACCATGCAATCAGAGAGTGAAAGCACATTGCGTATCGGTACGCTATAAACATGGCATAATCTAATGTCTCGTTCGAAAACATCTGCACCTTACACCAAACATAAGCAATCCCAACACTTTCCCTGTGAGATATTGATTATGCATGGTCTCTAGTTAAGCGATGCCACGACACAGGTGAAAACGTCACGTGGTATACTTCCCTCTGGAGACTCGATACACTTTCCTCATCTGAATATCTGACATGTGATCCTATCTACGCCCTCACCTGATAACAACCACCACCCCGCCTCACAATAACATGTCATTGTCTCATCTGGCATCCAGCCACTTGAATCCCATCTATTTATCCAACGACTTGTTTCATTTGAACTAGCATCCATACCATTAAGTTTCTACAACGCTAGTTGCAAGGTAAATGCACAAAAATGTAAACTGTCATTGAAATCTACATGTCAACCTTGCCGCTTATTCAATTGCCACGGCAATCAAGTGCATGTTAGGTGGTCCGAAACATCAGTCTTGTTTTGCTGACAATAAATTCCGTGACCCTATCGTAATTTCTACATGCAAATGTTCTCCCATTACATCACATTGTTAACGAATACCCTAAAACATCAACCATCAATAAAATGTTTCTTCCCCCATGTTGCTCACCTTGCAGCATTTATCCATCAGGATCGCCAGCAAAACATCAGCTTTAACCCCTCAACTGCATTGAACACTTAATTCTAACCGGGACAATATCCTACTAACGCTGGCACATACATACTTAGCACCGAACGAGACAAACCATTTATCAATTGTTGTTCGAGCACTGCAAGATCTCATCTATCAAACAACTCCCATAAACTGTATCCTCTCTTAGAAGCTATCAATATGAATTAGGTTCCTTTAAGCTACGTGCAGTTTTTGAATTTTGAAATTGTAATTCGTACTGCTTTTGATTAATTGAATGATCATAATCTGTATAGAGTGCTTTCTTTGCTGTAGTTGTGTTAGATCATGAAATGAAACATTGTGCAATTCTTATTTCGTAACTTTGGGAGAGAATTGTAATAATCTGCACTGCTGTCACTGCAGATGGCTAATGAGAAGTAGAACGATTATTTATGACATATGTGTACTTTTGTGTTGTGTCTCATAGCATTCAAAAAATGTCAAGAAGTTGAGAACACTTACACATTGCAAACACTCTACAGATGAAATGAAAAAGACGTGCAATTGACATAGAAAGTTTATATCTGTTCAAGGGTGCTTGAAAAAGAATCAATAAAAAGGGAAGTGTGTTTTAATCTGACCAAAGTCAATGGACAAAAACAGACCAGTCGTTCTTCTCGACGAATATTGAAACTCCTGATATAACATGAAAGACATATTGAGGATCTGTCTGACTTCGAAGAGCATAACCTACTATTAACTACTGGTAAATTAAACACCGCTGCAATGTTATGAGATGTTATATACCCGCAGAAAATTTTGCATTTGTGTCCTTAATTGAAACACTTGCCAGTATCCATCACATGCACATTGCTCTCTAACTGTGAATATTGATCAGAAATAAAATCTACATTATTTTCCGCCTGAAAACACAGTAAAGGACATCTGTGCTGCCCCAAATGAATAACTAAACAAATAAATCATTTTGCATTGATGCTGCCCAAACCCATTTTACATTTTAAATTTGCCGATCCATTAATAACACACATTAAACTGACGGCCATCATACATGAAAGCCACCCAGTCCAGTTGTTCAGCTTTTCAAGTAAACCAGAAACGCATTCTTCACTTACTTGCTGGTTTATGAATGTATTGCAATATTTGCTTTATCTTTTTTACCATTACAAAAACGATTTATGTCCTGAAAGCTTGGAGATCCTCTGCTCTTACTCACTTGTAAACATTTTTATAGTTTATATTAAGACAAATTGCATTCTCACCAATCTCACAGACAATCATCTGTGACACAAAGTGTTATGGAACCTGCAGTCCTGCTCCTTTAACAATTCACACGTCATTACATCTTCATAACCAATTGCATACAGCGTTGTCTTTCAGGAAATTGTCACTATATATAGGAACGACAAATCTCAAACAAGTTCTTACATGATATTCTATTACATTACAGATTGTATTTCTTAGCAAATAGGACCGTATTGATATTCTATCAGAACAAATACTCAACTACACAATCATGGGGAAACACTCATGACAACATTTTGAATCCCTTCTCCTCATGTTATCGATACATTGTTATCCTCACACTGTCATTTATAGTTTCAATATCATTCGGATGAATTTACCGAAGAGGATTTCTCTCATTCCAGCCAGGTTGACATACTTAAATGGCAGCGAGTCGTGCTTCAGTGGGCGTTATATCCCTATTCTCGCTCCATAGTTCTCAGCATGACGTGCATTGGTATGGATCGTCCAGAAGAAAACGAGCCATAAAATTCTGGACAATGCGCAAGAAATTTTAAAAGTAAAAATTTCTGTAATATCTAAGTGGAATGTATTCTGGAATAAAACGTTAAAACAATAAATATCAGGAAATTCTGGCCAAGAGAATTTGGAACAAATAATGACAGAAAAAATAACTATTATCAAAATTTTGTTTCACAAGAAGTTGGGGTAAAGTGAAGGAGAGATAGAAGGCTTGCTTCAATTCAATGACATGGAATTATATTTTCAAAATCTCCTTTAATAATGAGTACCACATTGAAATATTTATTGTCACTCCTTGCAGGTTATGCAATCAAATAAACTGGCAGAGATATTTTCAGTAATTAGATTTTGCTGTGATTGGAATGTCCGCGATAAACCACACAAAGTTGTTATACTTATGCATTGGAATTTATAATGAAAAAAATTTACATTGAATCCATGCTTTCTTTCTATGTTCAGTTGAAAAATAACGTGGTTCTGGAGCTGCACAGATAGCCAGAGATGCATGCTGTCATGGATAGGAGTTGTAACATGAAAGAGAATGCTGCAGTTTAGATCTGAATGTAATAGTGCGGAATTGTATTAGTTTTTGTGCAACTTGCTCATTTGAATTTTACTTGTTGGCAATATGGGTATTGTAGCATGATTCTCAGCCAAGCTGATTTGCAGCAGTCCGACAGATATAAATAAGTGCAAAGAATGTGAGAGTCAATAACAACAACAATAACAAAATTATTTGGCGAACGGATGGAAATAGATGGATTGGGCATCAAAATTCGTTCATAAATATATATCTGACAAAGTTCATTTGTAATACAAAATTTGGCACTATGGTAGTTAGTCGCATTGGACGAATAAACTTATTTTATAACATGATAGACCAAAACGTAAATTGAAGATTTTCTCCTGTAAGTAAATTTGACCTCAGAATTCACCATTTACTCACCTAACAATATGGCCAGCGCATTCACTGGCTAGTAACTTTCAGGTCATATTTAAACCCTACTAGTAAATTTCATTACATATCAAATAATCTTGAGAATTCCAAGATCTGTGCCGTTGTCAGTTTATTCTGCGAATTCATCCTCAGATAAGTTGATAGTCAGAAGGGAGTCGAATAATTTAAACTTACTAAAAGTGTGAAGAAATGCAAAGAAGCATGGCACACCACTTAAGACCATCACATTAAACATTTTCAAGGCTCTTCGTGCAGTTGACGTCATAAATACCACAGTCGACATTACCTGCACAGTACAACATACAAATGGCAAAATCCTTGCACAGAAACACCCACCTATATTTTGCCTTCTCCCTGATAGTAATCTATTCACAACTTCATAAAATCCGAACTCAAAAATGACTGAATTACTTAGATACCACTTGCCTGTCGGCACAAGAAGATTTTCATGGAGCATCACATGCAGACACAGACTCAACAAACACATTATCCTGTTTATTTCCATATCAACCTGGTAGATTTATTTTTCACTGTGCACCTTCATTAATTAGCGACATGGAGACTCACGCAACCACCTGCCAAACCAGATGCGTAGTGCTCTTACACTTCATCGTTTATGCGACTCTACTCCTCGTTCATCCAGCAACCACTATAACTACCACTATACTGATGAACAAAATACCTCGCTGCAACATCATCCACTCTTGTTCCAATGTGACTTGGGATATAAAAGTGATCCTCCGAGTCATGTCAACCATGCAAACACTCATTTGTATAGAACTGCTCCTCGCCAACTTAATTTACATAATTTTCGTCACCCAGTTTCTGTCAATATGATTTTGTTTTTAAATTTTTAAAAACTATTTCACTTACATGCACAACGGAAAGGTGAAACGTCAAAAACAGAATGTTGACTATTCTGTTATTCTTTCTGATGTTGCCTGCAGAGTTGCCGACACTTCCAAAATGGATCTGTCTCTGTAGAAATA
>JAHRHZ010000141.1:1063218-1137244 GCA_024137785.1 Ginglymostoma cirratum | reverse complement strand
GTCTTCCCGATTTCTGCATTTTGTTTTAGTTGGGACGCATATGCAGATAAGAAAGATAAACAGAACACCAACTGATACATTTTATATTACATAATATTGTTGGTGCAACGAACTGTGAAGAAGGTAATCTATGTGTGCAAAGGGATTTGGATGAGTTGGGCTGAGGAGTATTAGATGGCTTTTGATTTAGATAAATTTGGGGAGTTGCATTTTTGTAAGACAAACTATGGTAGGATTTACGAAGTTAATGGTAGACTCTGGGAACTGTTGGTGAACAGAGAAGTTGAAGGCTACAGATACATTGTTCCTTGAAATTGGCCTCGAAGGTAGACAAGGTGGTGAAGAAGGCGTTTGTCACTCTTGCCTGTATTGATTGCATCATTTGGAAAGACATTGGTGAGGGAATTTCTGGGATATTGTGTACAGTTCTGGTAGCTTCAATTTCGGCAGGATTATATTACGTTGGAAAGTGTGCAGAAAAAATGTCTTCTGCCACGACTGGAGGAATTGAGTCATAAGAAGATATTGTATCGTCAAGGACTTGTTTGATGGAATGTAAAATGTTGAGGGGGGAACACATGCATGCTTATGTATCCATCAGTAGTAAGGCAAATAACCAAGGCCTTTTCCCTAGCTTAGAGTTGTTTACAACCAGACGGAAAAAATAGATGTTGATATAAAACTTTCCTTTGTTCTGTACGAAAATAATATTGAATGAAGAGTATATACCTAGACTTCGGGGAACAGAGAAAATCTTAGTGTGACGCAGAACGAACGACAATTTGGTTGTGAAGACTAAGACAACAAATCTATGATCATAAAATTCTGAAGAGCGCCGGGATATTGTGATTGAGCAGAAGTAATGAATATGAAACATGTGCATGGATAGAAAAGTTGAGAGCTGAGGGAATTAGGATACATACGGATCAATAATAGTCACGTGTATATCAGCTGACATGAAAAATACCAAAATCGATAAAGAGAAAAGAATCTAAATGTCCCCATAGCTGCAAAATTACTGAGTACATGTCAACATCGATTACAAAGAGGAGAAAAAGGAGATCCACATAAGATAATGATAATTTAAGTCTGTGGGATATGTTAGAAGATGCAAAATTACAGAGTCCAATTCGTTTTATATAAATGCTGCTTAGATTGTTCATTGAATTTTAAGCATGTAGACAGTACTGTTCAGATTGTTCTAGACCACTGGTTAGCATTTCAGAATTCGATACATTCGAATTAACAACAATTACAAAGTTCGTGGACCTAATGCTTTTGAAGAAATATATGAATACTTTTGGAGACACAAGTTGAGTGTGAAGTTGACCTGTACAATAAGGATGGGTTGCAACTTAACTGGAAGAGCACTAATATCCTGGGAAGCAGGTTTGCTTTAGCTATAATGAATGGCTTAAAATATATTGGAAGAGGGTGGGGAACCGGATTTGTAATTCAGAGGATGATGTATTCAGCCATTCAACAGACGCAACAGGGAGTGAGGTTGTTAAGAAAGAAATGCGGTCGATGAAGCATACTTGTTGGCAAAGGGATATTTTAAAGTGTGTATACTTCAATGCTAGAAGTATCAAAAAGAAGGCGGATTAATTTAAAACATTGGTCACTGCTTGGTTCTACGATGTTGTGGTCATTACAGAAACTAGGGTAACGCAGGGACAGGAATGGTTGTTGTAAGTCCATGGGATAAGATGCTTTAAAAGAAATAGGCAAGGTGGTAAAATTGGCGGGGGAGTGGCGTTACTAGTAAGGGCTTGTATAGCAGCTATTGAAAGGCAGTTCGAGAATGATAAGTCCACAGAGTCAGTTTGGGTTGAGTTCAGGAACAAGAAAGGGGCAGTCACCTTGTTTTTTTTTAAAATACAGATCCCTTAATAGTTGCAGAGAAATGGAGGAGCGGATTGGGAGGCAGATATTGGATTTGTGTAGACGTCACAGGTTTGCAGTCATGGGTGTCTTCAAATTTCCAAATATTGTTTGGAAACTTTTTAGTTGTAATAGTTTAGATGGAGAGGATTCTGTCCAGTGCGTACAGAAAGGATTGCTGACACAGTATGTAGATAGACCAGCACGAGGAGTAGCCACTTTGGATTTGGTGCTTGGCAATGAACCGACCCAAGTGTTGGACCTGTTGATAGGAGAGCATTTTGGTAGTAGCGATCATAACTCTGTTATGTTTACAGTAGTCATGGAAAAGGATTGGTTGACAAAGCAGGGTAAGGTTTATAATTGGGGGAAGGGTAATTATAATTCTGTTAGGCAAGAACTGGGTAACAAATGGGTAGAACAGTTCTATGATGGTCTACCTATCTTTGGAAGCAATTTGTTCTATGCACTATAAAATGAATCCAATGCAGGCCTCTGTGGTATGTCCACACACACACACACACACACACACACACACACACACACACACACACACACACACACACACAGACAGAAAAATCACAGACATTATTTTGCAGCCAGACTTGCATAAAGGATCAAACCCAACAGACATTACCCAGTAAACAATTGAGAGACCACTGATGCAGCTAATCGCAGAAATCACATCACTTTCCATTCATTGATGCTGCATTTAATCAAATGACGTAAACAATTTTTTTGTAAAGGAAATTGATTTTTTTCCCCATCAGGTGATTTCCAGATATTGAATGATTAGCGGTTGTATATACAGAAATGTTGAATCAAAGACGAAATCACGTAATCAATGGCTTAATGCAAGTTTGATATGCTGAATCAGCTACAGTTGTTCATTGTTCGTATTTTCATTTCAGGGTGTTTGTACGAGAGGACTAGATGTTTTAATTTGTGGGTAGGAGATTTTTTTTTATGATCGATTACATACAGGAGAAAACCCCTACTTCCTGAAGACCTTATTTTTTTCCCCTATGATAGGCAGTCAAAAATAAAAGTGCTCATGTGACATGTTGGCACATAGTTAAAGTGATAGTGTTGGTTCGGCTTGAAGATGGGCTTGCGGGTGACCTGGTAATGTTAAGGGGTGTCAAGACATGTGTACAGATAGTATCACATCTGTGCACTGTATGATACGATAATTTAGTCTTTTCGAAGGGTTTGACTCAGGCTGGTAGATGACAACCGTGAATAGATAAGAAAACGATATGATGATATCTTGTCAAGCCGGTATTCGCTAATTGGGAAAGTTATGGCAGACGTAATTCAGTCACTAGGAAAGAACTTAGCTTAAGTGTTCTTTCAGTAACTAAGGTGAAGTCAATCAGATAATGGTGTAGGTTATATCAGGTGGTTTTTTGTCCATTAGTAAAACTTGTGATCGAATGCCTGAGACGTCTGTGTCTTTGATCTTTGAAAGATATTTGGAACAGAAGTAACGTTTGTCATTCGGCTACCTCGAGTGTGTTTGTACTGAAGAATGAAACTCATAGATTTGTCTGATGCCATAATATCACATGCCACAGCATCATGAGTCATGCCGATAGAGAGGATTAGATGCTAATTTGTTTTCTTGGCCAACAATCAAGGTAAATTGCTCTGAATGATAAAATGGCTCGAAGTGTCCCGAAGTGCATACGTCAAGTTCTTTTGACTATGAGTATCAACACGTCAGAGGAAATGAGACTTATGTTCCAGTGAAAATGTTTGCTTTCGAAACTTTCAATTTGTTTAATCGATTATATATCATCTGTGACTAAAGGTGATAATTTTATCCCCCGTTACTACAAGCTGTCCTTGGCCAGTCAATAAATGTTAGAAGCTATATAACGTGTTTTGAGGTGAAGCAATTTTGTTTTTTTTTCGATAAAGTCTCAGGTGTACGATCTCATTTTTCTTTAGGTCTCACCTTTTGTCCATTTCTTAAGCTCTTAAGGGCAGAACAGAAAATGAAAATAAATTCTGTGCAAAAAAAAATGTTTCCGCGGAAAAAATTGTCCAAGCAAGTTTCCAGAAAAATCATCCAGGAAATAAAAGAAAGTTTTCACTTCTAAATGTGTCTGATCCCAAGATGTTATTCCACATCCTACCATATTACAGTAAACATTACAAAGTCAAATTTGTCAGGACTAATCGTTGTGCGGTGGTTTGTTTACGTGCTAAATGCTTGTTAAAAAAAATAATATCACGGCTGACGATGATTGCATGAAAACTGAGTTCAAGTATTTCTAACATTCGCCTTATAATTACTGGTAACAAACAACACCTGTGCCAAAAATAAATGCAGTTACATGCACATTGTGTATAACTGCCTCCTTCCTCTCTGCACTGCATTGATCTACTCCAATGTAATGCAATTTAATGATCAACAAAACATGTAATTTGTGCTATTGTGTGATGTGTGGTATTTCAAGCCTGATTCACTGTTCAAATAGATCATATCAAGTCTAATATGTTATTCTGAACTTTAAATTCCTATTTAACCATAACAACATTTCGTTCCCTTGCAAAGCAGAAGTGAATGAAATTTTGTCTCCAAAATCTTGAACTACCCTGCATCCACCGCGTATTAATTTCGGTGGATCCAACAGCACAACAATCTCTAAAAAGGAACAAAATATTCGGTGCCACTACTCTACTGTCCCAACATTGTTCCATATGCGAAGCTGCATTTTTAAAACAAAGTTCACTGCATGTTGATTCTCCCAAAAGTATATGCATACATCTTCTCAGAGCTACTCTGAATTTTGTTATGCTCAGCCAACTCACACACCCATAATCAAGACCTGTCATGAGAATGTCAGCCTATCCAATTTGTCCCGAAAAAAACACTCACTCGTTTCTGTTTTCAATCCATATTATCTTTGATGGAATCACCTCAAACATAATTACTTAATGTCTTAACAACGGCTCAGAAATATATGTCATACTTTCGGCGTCATCCCTGCAATGCTTGAATCAATAAAACATAAAAGCGTAGAATCACGTAGCACAGAATTGGTCCTGCTGACTATCGAGCTTGTAGCTTCAAAAAAATAGTGAAACTTTCATTCGTACACTTTTCCCACACTAGGAACATACCTTTGGAAGTTATGATAGACCTTATTCAGCGTGTTTAGGTTTGTCACCTTAATTACTCTCCCAGGCAACGCATGCAATTCCCCAATACTTTTTGAGAGAGACTTCTTCACTTCAAATACTTCCAAACCATTCGCCTTTCCCTTTCAGTGATACCACCTTGTTAGTGACACTTTGATAAACGGAAACAGCTGCTTCATATTAAATTATATCCTATAGAACATCTATGTCCTGTTCTACCCACTTCACTTCAGTGCTACAGGGCTAAGCTCAGTTCCAGAAACCTGTCCAATATGGCCTTCCCTGTTAGTTCCTTCCCACCTCCACAGAATCAAAAACGATATACTTATTATTGAGATGACTAGCCACAGGGGATCCCTGCAATGTCTGCCACTTCCTTTTCCCCCTCCTGACAGTCACCCAGCTACCTTTTCTTTGTACGTTGGGTGTGACCACCTCCTTCTCACTCCTCGATATCGCCCGCTCTGCCTCTCAAATGATCTGGAGTTCATTCAGTTCCAGTTCCAGTTCCCTAACGCGGTTTGGGAGGAGCTGGAGTTGGATTCACTTCTCGCAGGAGAAGTCAGAGACAACACCAGCAGTCACCCTTACCTCCCAAATCCTGCAAGAAGAACATGCAGCTGCACTAGCTTCTATCCCTTCTACTCTAGATTTCCAGAAAAATAAAAAAAACTTGCCTTACTGAGCCTCCAAACAGTCTTTTTTTTATTATTGGCTAGAGGAGGACGATGGATGGTAGGCACTACTCGTGAAGTGTTTCAAGTTTAGCCATTGCCCAAACATATGAGTTCACTTCCTGGCTCGCACTGTCACCCCTCCCGCTGCTGAAAGCAAGAATGTTGCTGCTGCTCGAGTTAAGTTTTTATAAGGAAAAGCTTACCTTCATGGCTGCACCCTGGCTCGCGCTCTCACCATTCCGGCCGCTGAAAGCAAGAAGGCAGCTGGTGTACCAGGAAAGTTTTTATAATGAAAAACTTACCTTCCCAGCCGCACCCTGTCTCGTGTTCTCATCACTCCCACCGCTGCAAGCAAGAAGCTTGGCATTTTACTCATTAACTTATTGACACGGTATAGGCATGTCTACAATCTCCCTGTTGTTATATAACCAAATTACAATCATAATTGACTGGTATCCTATGCTTCAGCGATATTGAAACTTGGCCTTACTTTAAACTCATTCCTAAGAGCACACACGATTAAATTGTTGGCCTTCCATCTGATCCACCTGGCTAACTACATCACATGTCATCTCACATTCAATGCTCTGATAGTAAACCATTCATTCTTTAATTTCTGTTTAGCAGGTACTACCAACCTGTCTGTCCAAACATTTACAAATCTGATCATTAAATTTGACTGTTTTGAAAAAGGCGGCATCGTTTCTCTTCCACTCGCAATTTTGCACAGCAAACCTACTTCATTGTATATCTTCTCAAAAACAAATTACTGGAGCAACTTAATTCTGATGTAATTCTGAAGGATTAATGAAAACGAAACGTGAACAACGTTTCCCTCTGCAGGTGCTGCCAGTCCTACCGAGTTTCTCTAGCAATATATTTTTCGTTACAACTTTATGACATCTGTATTTCTTTGCTTCACTTATATCTTCTTAACTTTGTGAATATACATTGCTCTTAAATGGTGTTATACAAAACAATAAATTAAAAACGAATTTTTCACTATTTCGCAAATTTAAGTAGAAATGCTTATTGTCTGAATATGAGCTGATACCTCTGTTACGTTGTTCCATAGATATGGAAAATTGAGCAAGGAGTGTGACTGTACACGAAACTTCGCCACTGAATGCCAATGATTTTCAAATGAGCAAAACGAATAGTTATTTTCCCTGACAGTCTACTGGATAAGCACCGTTAACTTCATTAATATTACTTTTAATTTATCTGTTGATCATGAAAAATAATCGTAAGATTATAGTCATTTGATGGTTCATGCGTTGTTTAAGTGCTAATTTAATTTTAAGTCATTCTTTTTTGGACATTCATACTTGGTGACAATTTCAGATCTTGAGAACAAGCAAGCAGGTAAGGAGAGCAACAATATCAGATTGTATTGGGAATCGTACTGAAAGGAAGACTGTTGAACAACTGTACCATAATGAATTGAATGACCTATTTTTACTTGCATTTTACACCGACGTAGACAGGTAAACACAGTGAAAACCTTCAATTGTCGCCACAATCTAGCACCTTTTAAGAAAATATTGAATAAGAATATATATCTGAGTGAAGAGTGCATTTATTGTTCTGCTGTGTCTGTCGTGAATCTTGAGACATGAGACCATTGGAACTTTCGAGTCCAACCTTCTTCAACTACGTCTATGCCGCCAGAACCATACCCAACAATGTATATGTCGTCACTCTTTAAACGCCTGAAATTCGCAGCTGGGGTCACCTCCTAGTCCGCATTGCCGATGCCATGCTGAACCCACATTCGCACTGTAACTTGAAGTCCTTGCCACCGCTGCTGCCACCTTGCCAAAAACCTCATGTCTCCAGTTTTGGGCCTACCCCTGTCAGGATTTGCCACTGACTCCAACCTCCGGGAGGAACAGTGTCCGCCACCGCTGAGCAGTGGAAGACTTCTGCCATTCCATGCATGTCACGCACTCACTATCATGCCAACACTACTGATCAAACCAATGTTGAAGGCTTTGAGAGAAAGAAAAGTGAACAAAAACGAACGAAGGGAAAAGGGAGCGGAAGTGAAAGAACAAAAAGAAATAAAACAGTTGGGAACAGATGAGCCCTGTTGCTCCGTCATTACATCGAGCAGCTATTATAACTAATCTGCGATAGGCATGTTCATTCACTTCCATATTACGTTGAAGGGCAATCTTTCAGGTAGTGATAAAATGTCATGATTGTACATCATGCTCCTGACATCTTAGATAATGGTGTTAGGTTAGTTTTCGGAAACCCTCACGGACTTGATGCAATAACAAGACACTGACCTGTTTGGAAAAACACAAATCCTTTATTTCAAAGCGAGTGCAAGCCGTGAAGGATCACTCTCCTCAACCCGGCACAGAATGCAGAGTCCCGTATGCGATTCTCCCTGAGCAGTGATTCTGGTCCTGAAGGTCTTGGTCTGGTGTCTGCGGAGGTGGTCCGAAGGTGCACTTCACCTGTGAATGGAGAAACTTCAGAGATGATGTTAGTTGCCAGAAGTACCTTGGCATTTCTTCTCCCATCACAATCAGGTCAATTTGGTTGGATGGGCTGGTATTGGCTTCCCAGGGTATTCTGATTGTTCAGCCGTAGACTAATTCTGCTGCCGAGAGTCCAATAGTAGAATGGGTGTTATTCGCATTTGGTACAAAGCTAGGGGCAAAACCTTTTACGAGTTAAGGCCGGTCTTTAATGTCAGCTTAGTCAATTTCGCTTTGAATGTTCTGTTAGCTCTTTCCACTATCCCTGCTGCCCAGGGCTGGTAGGCACAGTGGAATTGCTGTTGGATACGGAACGCATCACACAGTTCCTTGTTAATCTTTCCTGCAAAGTGAGGGGCTTTGTCTGAACTAATTTGTCGGAGGATTCCAAACCTCGGTATTATTTCAGTTAATAATAATTTTACTACTGTTGAGGCTTTTTTATTTGTCGTTGGAAAAGCCTGCATCCACCTACTGAATATATCTACAAAGACAAGAAAATATTTATAACAGTTTACATGCAGTAATTCAATAAAATCTAGCTGAATGCATTCAAACGGTACACTTACCAAGGGTGTTTTCCCTGGAGAACATCTCACCCACTGACTAAAATTGTTTTGCTGGCATGTTACACATGATGCTACATGAGACTGGGCTGCCTCAGACAGTCTCGGGTGCCACCAGGTATGGAGCACAATACCACTCATTCCCTCCTTGCCAAGGTGGGTGTCAGAATGCAGATAGTCAGCAAACATTGGTAACAAACCATCAAGTATACACATTTGGCCGATTGGGGTAACCCAAAGGACTGAGGACGCAGAATGTGAACATCCATGCGCCTTCCAAATATCCTTTACAGAAGCAGGGGTTTCCCCCTGTAAGTGCTGAACAGCGACTACATCTGGCTTGCCCGTCGTGCTCGAAGGAGGCGTGCGATCTACTGGTGCTTGTTGATCGAGGGCACAATACAAGTTTGATCTGCAGCAGCCTGTTTGGCAGCCTGATCAGCGCGAGCATTGCCCTGAGTAACTATAGAATCATTGGAGGCATGGGCAGCGCATTTGATAATATCCAATTGTTTAAGGAGGAGGATTGCCTGGAGAAGCTTTTTCACGTACAGGGAATTCTGGATGTGTGTACCAGAGGACTTTAAAAACCCACACTGAGATCATAACAGGCCAAAGTCATGGGAGACTCCAAAGGCATACTGAGAGTCGGTGTAAAGATTTGCTGACTTCCATGAGGCTAGAATGAAAGCACGGGTAAGGGCAAAAAGTTCTGCTTTCTGAGCAGACATCGGGGGCTCAAATGACGCCGATACCAGTGTGGAGGCAGAATCGACAATTGCGTATCCAGAGAGGCGGGTACCCAAGGGGGATATGGAGGAACTGTCATCAACAAACAGGATCAGGTCCGGAGAAGGGAATGGGACGTTAGAAATAGGTTCCTTAGTAGGCAGTCATGTGGGGGTTGTAAGAACTCATCTGGGGCGCACAAAAGCGTGGCTTGATTAAAAGTGCAGCAGAAAGAGAATGTCAAGGTGGTGATTGTTAGGGGTGCGACTTCGTCTCGGCTTAAATATGATTGGGTAAGGTCTGTTGGGAGGTGAGGATGGCTACAATGGGGTGTGACGTGTCGACGGCAAGAGGCTGGTGGAGAGTAACATTAGAGGCCACAGTGACTAAAGAAATAAATCGCAGGAAGAATCTGGGAACAAGGAGTAATACGTGAGCTACAGAGTCCAGACGGGTCGAGTAGTAGGCAACTGGTCGTTTGCGAGTCTGAGTCAATACCCAGTAGCGCACCCATTCAGATGATTAACATATTGTTGGAAAGACCTGTCAGATAAAGGTATTACCAAAGCCGGGATGGCAGCAAAGTCTGCTTTTAAGTATGCAAAGGCTGACTTTTGTTCGTTAGAGAGGGTGAAAGTGTTTGGGGCATTAAAAGAAGTCAAAGGGGTTAGGGGTTTGGTAAGCAAAGATACATTAGGGAGCCATGGCCGACAATAATTTACGAAACCTAAAAAGGCTCTCATTTGTTTAGGGGTGGTGTGTGAGGGGGTCACAGGAATAGGGGCAATGTGCTCAAGGGTGAGTGGTCATTCTGAGGCGCGAGCAGAATTCCTAGGAACTGTGCATGCCTTTGATTGTGCTTAACCTTCGCGGAGGGCACAACATATCCCCAGCAGTGGAAAGTATTTAAAAACCGGTTAGTGTCTGCAACATTAGCGATTCTGACGGACTTGCTAAAAGCAAATTGTCAACGTATTGGATAACCGTGTAGGCATCCAAGAGTTGGAGATCTTGGAGATGGCTGTGTAAGACCTGGGAAAATAGGGTGGGCGAGTGAACGAACTCTTGGGGGAGACGAGTCCAGATGTACTGTTGGCCCTTACAGGTAAAGGCAAACAGGTACTGTGACCCTTTATCCAAAGGAAGAGCAAGAAAATGCATGTTGCAAGTCTACAGCCGTGAAGACACACGCATCCGAGGGGATGTTACTATGAATAGTGGCTGGATTCGGGACAACTGAATGTAAGGGTCGGAATTCCTTATCCATTTGTCTGATGTCCTGGACCAGTCTCCCATCCTGGAGACCAAGTTTAGGGATGGGGAGAACAGGAGTAATGCAAGGCGATTGGCAAGGGAATAACATACCTTGTTGGAGCAACGAATCGATCAAGGAGGTTATTCATTCCACTGCCTCAGATTTGAGGGTGTACAGAATTATCGAGCGAAAGGGTGCTCCCGGGATGACCTGTATTTTTATGGGGGTCACCGGAATATATCCTAACTCATGTGTGGAAGCAGACCGTAGGTCTGGAGAAGGCTCCTCAGAGGGGCTATGATGAGGGTGGTGATGATTTAATGGTCCAAAGATGATAAAAGGATCGCAATAATATGTAATGAGACCTTCAGCCAACTGCTGTGAAGAACCCTTCACTTCCGGGTCTCTCTGTTAGATCAAGCCGTGCGCTAGAAATCCCAAGGAATGAGCCCAAGAGACGGTGTTCACAGTCAGTGTGAGGTGAGGGGGCACCAGACCCGATTGGTGCCATAGGTGGGGTAGCACCTTCACCAGAAACGCTGATCCTTCCTTTCCCTCAATATACCCTGTAATAGTAACAGATACACTTGATCCTAGTTAGGGGGCGTCGATAGCAGCCAATTCACGGGAAGCGTCAGCAGGGTCATGACACAAGGTAACAGGAGGGCTAGAGATCTGCAGAGGAGGGGTGAAATCTCGAAGGGATAAGTCAATTGTGGCGATCAATGAACCCAAAACAATCGCTTAATCGGGTCACTTGTTATGCTAAAGCCCTCATTGAGACAGAGAATTTCAATTTGAAGAAGGCACAACAAATCTCTCCCTGCTAAATTAACTCCCAAATTGAGGATCTGGGCATATTGAAAAACACCTGTTTGAGGGCCAAATCGGACTGTCAACGGTTCTGTTGAAGAGTAGGCGTCTTCCTGCACAGTCAGCACGTTGAGGCTTACTGAGGCTGGCGAGAGCCTAAACCCATATCGATGTACATATGAAACATCCAGCATAGAGGCCATGGACCCATTATCAATCATAAAGGGAATTGCTACACGTTGAACAGTTAGATTAACAAATGGTTCATCCTCCGGATATCGAGTTAAAATGGGCAAATTATGGGGCGAAAGTAGTCGGACTGAAAAACGATTACCAGTGGAAAAAGGTTGCCTTCTTCCTTAGGGTCTCCCTTGAGGTTGATTCTGAGGACAATCTCTCTTCCAGTGATCCCGACTGCCACTGTTAAAACATTTCGGGGCAGAGCGGGGTTTTCCGCCTCGCGGCAGAGGCGTATTAGGTTTAAGGAATGGGGGAGCGGGTGCGTATGGCGCTCCATAATGAGAAACATTCGTACCCTGTGGATGGGCCGCATAACAGTTGCCGTAATTTTCGGCCTAGCGAGGAACTTATCATTGGTGCTCCATTGATATGTTCTTGCTAATTCAAAGTCTGACATGAGAATTGCTGGGTTTTTGAGCCTGGGTTTGCGTGGGCGACGCTGTACCATGTCACCCTTTACCCTGGTCGGTTTGGATTCCTTAACAGTGTTCCGGTAATAAGGCAAGGCTCTTCTCATTTGGGGACGAGTATTATCTGGCCAATCCATGGTATTAGTGCGAACAGTTGTCGCCACAGCCTTAGGTAAACACTGAAGCAAAAGAGCATTAAACTGTGGTGAGGGATTCACTGCAAGGTAGGCAGTGTCACCAGCAGAGGTGTCACAGGTGGAGCATAAACGGTCCCAGAAATCAGGGCCGTCCTCCCCGGGTTTGCGTTTGCACTCTAGAACTTTGGTAACATCGACAGGCTGCTGTAAGGTTCGCTTGAGTGAATCTTTAATGTTTCGAAGGCGAAGACGTTCAGCCACGAGACGTGTAAAAGCATCCCAATCTTGCGGAGCTGGTTTTCCTCGGTGGCTTTTCCACCTAGTACATTCACTAGGGGTAAGAGCCATACAGCGCAGGCAGAAGAGGTCTTGGAGTTTGGCTTGGTCCAATTGAATAGTGCTCAGGATGTAGTCGATGAAGTCGTCAGGATTAGTCTTTTGATAAGGGGCCCTTGCCATAATTAGACACATCTCTTGCGGCTTCCGAGGAGTGTAGAACTGCATGGTATTTTGGCCCCGCTGTGGTGGGTACGGTTGAGGGACCGTGCAATTAGGAAATTGCCAATTTCTCTTACGGGGGTCCTTCTTTCGGGTACGATCATCCCAGGGTCCCTCCCAAACCCTGTCCTCAGATTCACTATCCTCGGCTAGTGAATCGGGACTACCATACTCTTCACTATTTGTAGAATCACTAGGGAACGCTAAACAGGCGCTAGAGAGTCGAGAGAACTGCACGCGGGCATTTTTTCAGGCTTCCCCTCTGAGTTTTAAAAGAATCCTGCCCTCCCTCTTTTTGTCCACTAGCGGTCTGTTCCATATTCTGTTTCCTGGTTGTCTGTTTAGTTTTGGACCTAGTACGACAGGAGATAGGGTTTGTACAAGCCGTGGGTTTGTCAGGAGATTCCTGTGGGCTGATTACTGAACGGATTGGAGATACTATAGCAGGAGGTTTGAGTTGATCAGCGTACGGTGGCGGTGATAGGGCTATGGGCGATTTCTGGGACTGATGGCAGAGTTGGGGTGCCTGCAGATGTCGGTTGGCCAAGGAAGGGTCGAGTTGTGGTGGGGGTAATGGTCCCGATGGGGCAGAGGAGTGCCTACCCCAGTCCTCCTCGTCTTGCTCATCTGTATCTTTATTTTGGAGCAACATCGGCATGCCAGATATGTCAAGGTACTTCCGATTTTTTATTTCCTGTCAACGCGGCCTTCCTCTCTAATCCCATTTTTTGTCTCGTCTTTCCCTTTCCAGCCATTCTTGTTTAACCCTTTCCTGTTCATTCATCTCATGATCCACACACTGCAGATTTAAAACCTTCCAAGGTTTGTTTTCCCTTACTGTGACATGCACTAATCCCTCTCCTAAGTGCATTATCCACCCAACTGGCCAGTGTTGATTTCTCAGTATGCTCCTCAGCTCTCTTTGTCCAGGATGACATTAGCCCTTTCCATTTGCTTCCCGCATTGCGTATCCATAGTCCCTCCTCGGCTTTAATACATAGATCTATATCCCAAGTTCCCCCTAATGGCCAATTCTCATTTCCCATTTTTATTGTTTAGGCATGCCGACAGACGTCTGTACTGTACTACATTTTCAGGGCCATCCTGGCAGATCTGATGTAAAGAGGTTCCGACACCCGATTTATCTAACGTTTGTCCTATTTCGAGCGCTTTGACGTTTTACTTATTTCTGTGTACTTCACCAGTGTCCACAGTCTCAACACACACTTCAGGGTGCTGACTGTCGCGTGGGGGATCTCCCCTCTTAACAACAGGTCTATGGCAGGGTGGTTGAGACAGACAGACTCTGTAACTATGCTATTCCTATTTCTGAACACTTATTCTACATTACCAAGCTTATACTAACCCCCCAAGACTTACTTAGTTAATCTTTCCTTATCTAGGGACTCTAACCCCGTCCGCTGGGAGACTCTAACCTCCCGGATTTTTCTTTACTAACCTGGGAACTCGAACCTCCAGACGTTAGGATTTAGCAGTGTTCAAGTCAGTGAGTTGTCTCAGAGTTCCATCAGTACAGAACCTCGCAGGGACGAGGAGTCGCACGGGTGGCAGGTTCATGAGAGAGCCAAGGTGAATTGTAACTTGTGGGCCCGTCTTGCTCGCTCCACCGACACTCGAAAGATCACTTATTCAGTCCTCCACGTAAGACTGCTGTATATGTTGGAACCCTGCTCGCAGCACCAAATGTTAATTTCGTTTCAGACCCTCAAGGACTTAATGCAATAACAAGACACTGACCTGTTTAGAGAAACACAAATCCTTTATTACAAAGCAAATACAAGTCATGGAGGATCACTGTACTCAACCCGGCACAGAATGCAAAGTCTCGTAAGCGATTCTCCTTGAGCAGAGCACAGTCCCTGCTTTTTATACCTTCTCGAGTGCATAATACAAAAAGAAATTTAACATCTCACAATGGCATGATGCATGAAACAATCACTAAATCCGACAATGACATGATACAAAAACAATTACTAGATCGAAAAAATAAAGAGAGCATGATACAGTATTGATCGTTCATAACGTGTCACGACAAGAGGGGAGTTCAAGTTGCCAAAGTGACAGAATGTAATTTCAAGCCGCCGAAATGTCTGGCTTGAACAAACGTCAGTGACATGGCCCCTTTAGCAGAAACAGAAGTTACATTCTTGACAGGATTTCAGAAGTCTCACACCTTTACAAACGCTTCCCACCTAATCTTATTTGAGACAGTTTCCGCAGACCCCTGTGCATGAAGATAAAGATATAGAAAGTTTATACCTAATTCTAGGAGGGCAGGAAGTTTTAAGGCAGTGTCTGCATACCTCTGTGTAAGCGGATAAAGAGCATTAAACTATAGTAAATATAGAAATCAATGGGCTGTTATCCCAATAACATTTCAATGGGAAATCTATTCCACGCAAGCAAGAATTGGATCTCATCAACGAGTTCAGAAAGGGGGGAAAAGGTTTACTTAATTCTTGTACAAAAGTGACATGAATGACGTTTTCATTATTGGCTGAACTGCATTGAAATTTAAAAAAAAAACATGTTAAGAGAGATAAAAAAGAAAGAGGGCGAGAGGGGCAAAGACAGAGAGACAGAAACAGGGAGACCGAAACAAGGAGACAGGGTGGGAGAGAACGAGAGGGCGAGAGATTTTGATGCACAGGCCAGCCCATCAAACATCATCGATATTGAAATTGCGTTTCCGCATGACATGGAAATGACAGCCCGAAATTATTTATTAATTTTATGGCTGGTCTCAATGAAATAGTTTATTATCAAAAGTAGCGTAAAAATACACCCACTGTTCATAAGTTAACATTTGTAGCTATCGATTTTCAGGTTTGTTAGAAGGGTGAGTTCTGGAAGAAACCTAATTGGTGGATAACTACACCAGTTTTGTATGACAATCAACAATTCTGGGCAACAAACTGTGCGCAAGTGGCATGTAGAAGTAGCATCTGCGTAATGAATGGTGGTGATGTGCAGATTTGGGCTTGATAATCAGAATTTGATGTGTGACTGTGAAGAAACAAGGCCACATTTGTAGTTTCAGAACCGAAAAAATAATGTGTGCATTCAGAAAAAGACAAACAGGAATGATCTGCTTGCCTGGTTGTTAGATTGCATTGTGAAAACAAAAATGTTAAAAGTGAACTCCTTCAGTTGGCAGTAGGATAACTGCGGCACTGTTTGGCAAAATCAAGGGAAATATTCAGGACATCTGATTGAAGAATAAATCACGTCTGTTACGTAGAATTTTATTGAAGACCAATTGATTCGATTTCATCCGAGCATAATCCTGTAAAACTTATAGAGAAAGTTGGCAAGATTCGGAAACATCGGAAGACAAGGTAAATTATGAGCTTAGGCAAAAAGATAAGTAAAAGATGCAGACGTAAGGGTTAAGAAAAAAAAGGTACAGACAGATCCCTCGAAGAATATGAAGAAAGCAAGAAAGAACCTAAATAACGTATTAGAAAGGATAAAAAGGGGCCATGGAATTTCCTTGGTGTGGAATTGGGACAAATCCCAAAAACTTTTAAACGTTTGGAAGTAATAAGAATTCAGCTACCAAGACGATAATTCTACTCAAAGATACCGTAGTTAATTCATCGGTGGATTCAGGGAAGATCGGTGAGATCATTGGAAATATGTTGCACTCCTATTCACAAATAGAGCGCATCCAATCGATAGGCTTTGCAGAATGTAATCATTAATGCCTAGCAAAATAAATACTTAGACCGTTATAAAGGTGTTACCAAAAACGATTACAACAGTTAAGAAATAATTTTTATCAATTGTTCACACGAACAAATTGTTGGGCAATGGTTAAATACATCGAATTTGCTGCAAGGTTGATGACAAGCGCCCTGCACTGAATTAAGAATATACCAATTTTTTTTTAATGAAAAGGGCGAAACTACTCTCTGAGATATGTACATGCCAATTCATATTGGCAACTAATCACTACGGACGGAGCTCAAGTTGATTTATCGATGAATTCATTTAGTACACCTTCTTCCCACGAGCAAAACCTATGGATTGAATGTGCACTGCTATCTTACCATCCACACACTTTCAAACCTGAACATTGGTCTTCAAGGATTCTGCCAAAAAAAAAGCTTTGTTTTATGGTATTCACTCTTCCAGTTGTATCTTCACTTTGTGACGTCTTGTTGGTACAGATTTAATCAGGGCCTGGGCGTTATCGGCCTGAATGCTTTGTAAAACCCCAGTCGGTTTTATTTTAAATTGACCTGACCTCTTTAGATTTACCACACAAGATGTCTTAAACTCAGCGATACAGTTTTCACCAGTGCCATTACCGTTTCTTTTTTTAAAAATCAGGGATGAATTTATCTTGTCATGTAACACAATGCAGCGTGTATTCATCTTTGCTTTCCGGTTGAGCATATTTAAAGCATTTTAACACGTTGTGTAAGTGATCAGTTGCAAGAAGTTAAATAATTGAGCGAATAAAGGGGCCTGTAATGTAACCGTCCTCTCAGCTAAGAAGAATACCAGAACTACATATCACGATAAATCTTCTGTTTTTGCAAATTATGTCTCTGCATATAAAACGGCAAAATGATGCAAGGAAGGGATAATGTTTTGCACAGAAATAATTTTACAGAAAGGCATCTTCCTACTGCAGACCATTCAGACGTAATACAGCAAAGTTTTTTTAACAGATCTAAATGCAGTACAGAGCCAAAGTCAACTTTATGGCGTGCAAACATTGCAGACGACTTTTGCCTCTACTCAGAAGAAATCGGACGAAATGGAATTTCGAAGACAAAGGATAATGAACACAGTTATTCAGAATATTAAAAAAAACTCAAATCCAAATAAGTAAGAAGTACTTTATTCTATTATTTCCTAAATGCTGAATACTAAGATTAATACGTTTGTGGGTTAATTGGCAAGTAAGAAAATGACAACATTACTCAGCATTTACAAGAAATTTCAATCTACCAGTGGACAATTCGTTGAATTGGATTAACGGGAACAGGGAAGAGACAGAGAGAGGAATAAGGAAAGACAATGCATACTTATAGAGACAGACATGATTGAGAGAGGCAGAGAGACAAAGAGACACTGGCAGACAGGACTATAATACGAAAATATAAAACATGGGTGAGTATTGATGTGACCATCACTAAAAGTGACGCACATAATATTAAATAAACCGGGGAGCAATGAAGAAACATTACGTCTAACAACAGAAATGTTGAAATGAGGAAAGAAAGTTTATTTTTCACAGTTAATTGATTTGTGGTTTGGTGCCAAGAAGGATGTGAACACATCAATTGAAATATAAAATTGTAGAGCTCAATTGAATGTGAAAGCAATGGCGTGAGAAATCGAAAATCGTGAGTTGTCAGACAGAGTGAAAGAGAGTGAAGCGAGAAGATTAAAAAAAAAGAAGGGAAAGAATCTGAAGGAAGTTTCGATACATGGGGAAAAACACAAGTGAAACATGCTGACAAAGCTTGAGTAAAGTGAGGAACATTCATCTCCTATCTGTCCGCAGAGCTGGAAAATATTTATTTTCGCTGACGTGGTGTAAAAGATGAAACAGTGAGTTGACAAAGTGACGGGGAAGAGCGGTGCAGCTTAGAACACGTCTTATGAGTTGAAACTTAATTTTGTCATTGTCCTAACATCTTGAAATCACGGAAGAGATTTTTTTTCTTCAAAGCTCTTATGTGAGGTGTGAGTTTTTGTCATTGAAAATAGAAATGTCCTACAATGCACAAATCATCGAACAAGAGGGCTTACGTGATGCTATGAATAGAAAAATAAATTTCAACACAAGGTAACCTGTAATAAAACTGCGATGATAAACAATAACCGATAATATCTAATTAATGCTTCAATATAACAGGATAATGAATGAAAACTAGATCGTGAAATAAAGCATAAATCTTGCAACATCATCACTATGTCAATAAAGCTGAATCCTAAGTTATTTTCTTTTAATTGTCCGTCTATCAATATTAATGTCATTTATGTCAAATATGTATTTCTGGCTTGCAGAACTTGCCAAGGCAGAAACAGGTAAGTATCTCATTTTTAACTGTTGGACGACATGATGGAGATATTCTAATAGAATTCTAAAACAGTGCAGAAATGACCCTTAGATTGACAGACACAAAAGTCCCGACACTCAGTCCTTAGATTCTGCATCAACCCCGCAAAGAACATCCTAACCAGTCCAACAGCCTGATTTTATCCCCGTAACCTTACATTAATCCTAGCCATTACTCTTCAACTGCACATCTTTGTAGAATGGGAGGGCACTGAAGCACCCAGCGGAAATATGTGTATATGCAGAGAGAACGTGCAAACTCCACTCACAAAATCTTTTGCAGCTGAAATCTATCAGGATGCCTGCAATGTGAGCGGCTATGCTAAGTATCTTGCCAAAGTGTCGTTTCATTTTTGCTCTGTTATCACCTCTCTAACCAACTCCCCATGACCTATTTGAGTCTCTTCCTCTACCTCCTACACACTTCCTAATCTACATAACTTTTTCCTGAGTCCACAAACCTCCGTATAACTGTAACGTCCTCCGGCCAGTACACCCCTCCTTATCTCCCTTGCAGTCTGCCGAAGAACATACATTGATTGCGAAACGAAGGTGATATCTATGCAAGTGTGTCCAGCAGTATTCCAATCACAATAAATGCTGGAGCAAATGCGCATAAATTTCAATTGCCCCTGCAAATCATCAATGTCTTATCAACCCCTGAAACTGTATCTCGTTGTATTGGTTGGAGTTCGGAGGGTTCTATACAGCATTGTTAACCACATATTAGGAATTGGTTACTCAAAGAGAAACCTAATACACCTCTTCAGAACTAAAAATAAACTGCATTTATGAGACTGAGCCTCAACTCCAGTTTCACAAGATCACTTTTCGCCCACCCACTTATCATGGAATACCACATTGACACACCTAACCTGTCCATAACGTTCAATCCAAGACCAAAAACATATCCCGCTCTGATGCTTAAGATTGTGACAGACGCAGGAGTAACCTCTTTGCTCTAACACAATTGTCTCATCCTCCAGATGGGCAGAATCGCCTGCATTTATTCATTAATGTAGTATATTAATTTGCTGGGCACTTAGACACATGGCTTTCTAAATGTTGAGAACTGGAACAAGTGGGATCTTAATTGTAACACAAATTAGACACCGTGCAATTGTCCCCCTTGTCCACTCCCTTCTTACATTTGGCTGCATATTTAACTGTAATTTTATTTTCATGGCAGTCTCCACTCCTGACCTCATAAACTTCCGTTTGCCTCAGGGAATTTCACATGTAAAATGGTTGTCAAAATGGTTATGTTTGATTCTGCCCTTTCAAATGCCGATTATGGCAACAAGCTAATGTGAAAAGGATGTTGTAGTCTTCCTCATCCGAGTGTTCCAGGTTTGGACGGGCGAGTTTGAAAAGGAGTCTGGTTCTGTATTTCCAACAGAATCCTGATCAAAATTTTACGTCAGAAATCTGAACCTTATCATGATGTCAGAATAGCGGAATGTAGTGACAGTTTGCTAGTGATTGCTACTCTCAGAAAATCCTCCAGGTGATGCTAATATTAATGGAAAAAGACAAGTCATATCTTATTGGAAGTGCAAGCTGGTGGTAGATGATGCTACAAATTTTGCAGCCAAGATGTTTTGTAGATCTTGAGATTCACACTTGGTGCTGGATATGACCAGCCTTTTTGTGTACAGTAGTTTGCTAGACCTAGAAAAATTTGTGTGGTATCACACTGTTCAGCAACAGCCACCATCTCCAAGTGTTCATAAATATAGAAAGGGTAGCGAACCTTAATACGAATCCTGAAGTAGAGATGGGACATGTCATTGATCCAGAACCAGTCTAAATTTTCATTCCTGATACAGGATCACCTCAGTTTCCGTTCAGTGCCTGATATCATATGGCAGCCCTGGATAATGTCTCTCCTGCATCCTCAACTCGGAAAATGAACAACAGCAGCCTGCGCTAATTCCAGCAAAAGGATCCAGTCCTCACCTAGCAGCAAGTCTCAAGCAAAAGGGAAGATTAGAGACAGTCATATTAAGGAAGCATCGTTTGCAATGTCATAGCCCAGAGACAACCCCATAGCTAAAGCAGTGCTTCTAATTCTCCTACTGAGACGTGATGAAGGGGGAATTCCCTACAAGCAGTCCTCCAATCTTGGCAGGGTCTTCGATCACTGTAACCATGGTAGCACGAATCTACCAGTCTGTCACATCGTAAAAGTCTACAGCACAGTATGGCACGAGGGACAGCCACCGTCAATACGTTTGCCTTTTTTGTAATTTTTTATCTTAGTTAAATTTTAATCATCTGGAGTTCTGAATATGTTAATGCACAAAGCTGTATTAATCCTGACCTTCCGGCCTTTTTGATCAGCAGATATCAGGCCTGAGGTGAGAGCTGAGACTCTCAGAATTAAGTAACAAAAGGGGAATTGTGAGGTTTCACGACAGCATTGTTCGGAAGAGCTTGGCAGAGTATGGGTCAAGACCAGGTAGGGTTTGAAAATGTCTCCAATGTAGCAACGTTTGTGGAGACACCTAATTTTTGTCATTCATTATGTCACGAAACTAACAGATGCAACCTTGTTCCTTTCTACAGAATGAAAGTAAACAGCCTGTTCAGCAACATCTTCAACTTGTTTTCAAGAATGTATTTTCTGTAGCACTGGTTTGATCATAGTACACATATGCCCAATACAGAGGGTTTACGCGCTTCAGGCAAGCTTATTTAAAGATGGTGTTTTGTGGATCCATCCTAACAAACAGTTATGCTCAGGCGTAGCTTTCAGCAAGTTGTTTATACAAATGAGAGCTCAGATTACTTCTGCCTGAACAAGACACCAGTTCTACCGTTTTGATTTCATGAATAGATGAGAGAAATTGTCATGACTGGCTACATGATGGGGAAAGAAAAGGCTATATATTCGAACCCAGCTGTGAAAACAGAACTTCAGAAAATGTTCCTTGAATTTAACCTTTCGGCGATGAGGATGCAGAACACTCTTTGACACCGAGGTCAGTGCATTACGGTAACAGAAGATACGTTGAATGACTTGGAAACAGCTTACAGAGTGGAGAATTCACTGTCAATATTCTCCATCTGATTAATCCGGAAAATTTGTTAATAATGCAGCACAATTGTTCATTGGTTAGCATCGCTGCCTCACAGGGCCAGGGGCTAGTGTTCGGTTTCTCACTCATACTGTCGGTATGGATTTCCCACGTTATTTCTGAGTCTGCATAGGTTTTGTCTGCGTGCTCCACCTTCCTGCTACAGTCCAAAGCTGTGCAGACTAGTCGGATTGGCCATAGTGTTCAAGGATGTGTAGATTAGGTGGATTACATGGGGAATGGGTCTGGGTGGGATCCTCTGAGGATCAGTGTGGACTTGGTGGGCCGAATGATTTGTTTACACACTGTAGAGATTCGATCGACATATGGAAATTTAACCCAGAAAGTTAAAATGTCCTTGTGTAATATTTACCTGGACAAACTGCAACATGCAAGGAGGGGAATAAAGGCAAATCAGTCAGATGAATGTCTGTTAACAGCGCGAGAATTAAACTGCCTGGACAATACACGAGATCTTTTGGGGCAAGATAGATTATCATAGCTAGCAACACAATAGGTCCCCTTTGCAGCATCTATGAAAAATGAATGATTGAATATGTGAGAGAGAAACTCCAACACGCAAAGAAAGGAGAGATCCAGTCTTAAATCAGTGACGATCAGACAGAGCGCTTATTCTGCGTGTAGACACCCCAATATTTCAAATTGTCAATTATACCCTTTGATCTACATCTGTTGTATGGTTATTTTAAGCTCCCCTCCATATCCCGCTAACAGTAAAGATTGTGTGAATCGTTCTGGGGAACCAGATCATAACACCAAATCAAAATGGATTGCAATATTGGAGATGAAGAAGGTCGGCATTATCTGACAGCGAGTAGTTTCAAACATGACGAAACCCTTCAATTCACTGTTGATAAAGAGCGGAGGCTGGTAGGATCAAAGTTGCATAAACATTGCGCCCCTTCCTCACGTATTCAAATGAAGATGCAATGCGTGGTTTTCAGACAAATGAAATTTAACTGTACACATCGGAAGCCTGAACACACACATCTCAACGGTACTGTACAGGGGAAGGGGTTACACTACATCACAAGTTCCCTCAAAACAGTACCAACAGAACACCCTGAAGAGTTGCATCCAAACTACCATGTTTTTATTAGAGCGCACACATTAACGACAGTAGGCGTAATCAAGTTCAATGCCATCGACAGAGGGAGTGAGATTGTTGGTAATACCAATCACGAATTCGGAAAGTTTTGAAGTTTATTGCAAAAAGTTACAACACTGGCATTGAACTGCTACGAGAGGAAAACGATTATTGTAGATCCAGACAAATCTGACACTTACACATTAAGGTTTTGCTACTATTAGTCAACAAATAAAGTGAATGTGAAGGTTTCAGGGAACTCACAGTGAAAATTAATGGGATAACTTCTGTAACTGGGGCTTACCCATGAAGACACTCCTGTGATATGTCACCTAGCACACCTGTTAATTCTGTTTACTTTGATTTACCTGAAGTCGCCACGTTCGAATTCAATCCTTGGGGGAATGAGCTCAGCCTGAAATTAACGCAAATGTATATTTCTGGGTGGGAGTAAAGAAATTAATGATTTCAGACGGTAGTACGGAAGGCCAAAGTAAGTTGATTTGTGTTATGAATTGCACTCTATCAAGTTCTGCTAGTCGCCAAAGCGCTTGCCAGCAAACCATTTCATATGAAGAATGAAGAGTTCTCAACGCATGTATTAAATTATGTGTATACAGTACCGTTAAGCTTATTGATATAAGTAAGGAAGATACTTAAGGCGCAGGATATTATTGACAATGTACAAAGGTCAGCGAAGACATTTAGGGGTTGAGGCTACTCGACAAAGACTTGATACATGCCTGCACCAGAGCACAGACTGATTCTATGATCCCATTGTCTCAAGACTCCTCACATATTACGGAATGGGTCAAATGGCCAACCATACACTTCTGCCCCCAAAATTTTGGAAGGAGATTGCCGAGACACCAAATTATATGTATTTTGTTAAAGGCAACCATAAGGTGATGTCTTCCATATGTGATTTGAATGAGCCATCAATGTGCTTTAATCAATATAAACGCTATTCTTACAGTTAAAGTACAAGGAAAGAGAAACATAAAAGGTACAACACTTGGGCCATTCAAATAGTAATCATCAGTTAGACCAATATTGTTAACATCATTCAAACGCGACATTCAGATAAAATACAATCAGTAAAATAGTTATAATTGACACATGCTTCCTCTCTCCAGTACACAAACAAATAAACAAATAAACAATCTGCCTAACTACCATGGGGATGGATGAAGACAGCAGGTCAAGCAGCATCACAGGAGCAGGAAAACTTGACGTTTCGGGCTTAAACCCTTCATCAGAAATGGGGGAGGGGAAGAGGGTTCTGAAATAAATAGAGAGAGAGGGGGAGGTGGATAGAGGATGGATAGAGGAGAGGATAGGTGGAGAGGAGGCAGACAAGTCGAAGAGGCGGGGATGGAGCCAGTAAAGGTGAGTGTAGGTAGGGGGGTAGGGAGGAGATAGGTCAGTCCAGGGAGGACGGACAGGTCAAGGGGGCGGGATGATGTTAGTAGATAGGAGATGGGGGTGTGGCTTGAGGTGAGAGGAAAAACAGGTTAGGGAGGTGGAGATGAGCTGGGCTGGTTTTGGAATGCGGTTGGGGGAGGGGAGATTTTGAAGCTTGTGAAATCCACATTGATGCCATTGGGCTGCAGGGTTCCCAGGCTGAATATGATTTGCTGTTCCTGCAGCCTTCGGGTGGCATCACTGTGGCATTTCAGGAGGCCAAGGATGGACATGTCATCTGAGGAGTGGGAGGGGGAGTTAAAATGGTTCGCGACTGGGAGGTGCAGTTGTTTGTTCCGAACTGAGCGCGGGTGTTCTGCAAAGCAGTCCCCAAAGCCCAGCTTGGTTTCCCTGATGTAGAGGAAGCCACAACGGGTACAGCGGATGCAGTATACCACATTGGCAGATGTGCAGGTGAACCTCTGCCTGATGTGGAAAGTCTTCTTGGGGATGGCATTGGGGTGAGGGAGGAGGTGTGGGGGTAGGTGTAGCACTTCCTGCGGTTACAAGGAAAAGTGCTGGGTGTGGTGGGGATGGAGGGGAGTGTGGAGCGGATAAGGGAGTCGCGGAGGGAGTGGTCCCTCCGGAAGGCAGATAAGGGTGGGGAGGGAAAAATGTCTTTGGTGGTGGGGTCTGATTGCAGATGGCGGAAGTGTCGGAGTATGATGCGTTGGATCCGGAAGTTGGTGGGGTGGTATGTGAGGACGAGGGGGATTCGTTTTTGGTTACTGTTGCGGGGACGGGGCGTGAGGGATGTGTTCCGGGAAATGCGGGAGACATGGTCGAGGGCATTCTCGACCACTGTGGGGGGGAAGTTGCCGGCCTTGAAGAATGAGGACATTTGAGATGCGCGGGATTGGAATGTCTCATCCTGGGAGCGGATGCAGCGGAGGTGAAGGAATTGGGAATAGGGGGTGGCATTTTTGCAGTAGGGTGGGTGGGAGGAGGTGTATTCCAGGTAGCTGTGGGATTCAGTGGGCTTGAAATGGACATCTGTCTCTCGGTGGTTGCCCGAGATGGAGACAGAGAGGTCCAGGAAGGAGAGAGAATTGTTGGAGATGGTCCAGGTGAACTTTAGGTTGGGGTGGAAGGTGTTGGTGAATTGGATGAACTGTTCGAGCTCCTCGTGGGAGCACGAGGCGACGCCGATGCAGTCATTAATGTAACGGAGGAAGAGGTGGGGTTTAGGGCCAGTGTAGGTACGGAAGAGGGATTGTTCCACATAACCTACAAAGAGGCAGGGATAGCTTGGGCCCATGCGGGTACCCATGCCCACCCCCTTTGTCTGTAGGAAGTGGGAGGAATTGAAAGAAATGTTGTTGAGGGTGAGGACGAGTTCGGCTAGGCGGATGAGGGTGTCGGTGGAGGGAGATTGCTACGTTCTGCGGTACAGGAAGAAGCGGAGGGCCTTAAGGCCATCAGCATGGTGAATACAGGTGTATAGGGACTGGACGTTCATAGTAAAAATGAGGTGTTGGGAACTTGGGAATTGGAAGTTCTGGAGGAGGTGGAGGGCATCTGTGGTGTCACGGACGTAGGTAGGGAGTTCCTGGACCAAGGGGGTGAAAATGGAGTCCAGGTAGGTGGAAATGAGTTCGGTGGGGCAGGAGCAGGCGGAGACAATGGGTCAACCAGGGCATTCAGGTTTGTGGATTTTGTGGAGGATATAGAAGCAGGCGGTGCGGTGTTGGGTAACGATGAGGTCGGAGGCGGTGGGTGGGAGGTCACCTGAGGTGATGCGGTTGTGGATGGTTTGGGAGATGATGGTTTGGTGCTCGGGGGTGGGGTCATGATCCTGGGGGCTGTAGGAGGAGGTGTCATAGAGTTGGCGCCTGGCCTCAGCAACGTAGCGGTCAGTGCGCCATACTACGACTGCCCCTCCCTTGTCCGCGGGTTTTATGGTGAGGTTGGGATTGGATCGGAGGGAGTGGAGTGCTGCACGTTCTGTGGGGGAGAGGTTGGAGTGTTTGAGACAGGTAGAAAGGTTGAGGCGATTGATGTCTCGACGGCAGTTGGAGATGAAGAGGTCGAGGGAGGGTGGGAGTCCTTGGGATGGTGTCCAGGAGGAGGGCTTGTGTTGGAGGCGGGAGAAGGGGTCAGGAGAGGGAGGGTTAGTTTCGCGGTTGGAGAAGTAAGCGTGGAGGCGGAGGCGGCGGAAAAACTGCTGAATATCCAAGCGTGAGCGGTATTCGTTGATATGTGGGTGGATGGGGACAAAGGTGAGCCCTCAGTCAGGGGGAGGTCTGGGGGGATGGTGAAGAATCGTTAGGGCTTCGTGTAGCTGTCTCCTCTGGAGCTGCTGGCTGAGGAGGCTGTGGGCGAAGCTTTGTCGGCGTCGGCTGTGGGCGGAGTTACGTCTGCGTCGACTGTGGGTGAAGTTACGTCGGCAGTGGGCGGAGTTGCGTTGGCGTCGGCGGTGGGCGCAGGTAAGTCAGAGGTGGGTGTTGTGTCGGCTTCAGCGGTGGGCGGAGCGGCGTCGGCGGTGGGCGGACCGGCGTCGGCGGTGGGAGGACCGGCGTCGGCGGCGGCAACAGCGATGACGGTGTTGGTTTCGCTGATGGAGGCGGTGGTTTCAGCAGCGGCGGCGTTCACTGTCCCGGAAGTGGGGTGCCCGGCTGTTGCGGATGTGACGTCATTAGTGGGTTCTCCGACAGGAGCCTCGTGGCCAATTGCGGCGGGAACATTGTCGGGGAGGTCTTGGGTACGGGTGGGGATTTGGGGAGTGGGGGAAGCCCGTTTTGTGTGGTGGGCATCAGTAAGTTTACTGTACTTACGGTTTTTGGTGTCCAATAAAGCTGAGTAGAATTGCGAATTCAAGCTGTGGATCCTACGGAGAATAAGAAACAGAAGAGGTCCTTTGCAGGTCTGGGAGAGGGAGGCTCTGAGCTGGGGGAGTCTTGATTGTCGTGCCTGGAGGTGCCTGCGCATTGCTGCAAGTGTGTGTTTCAGGAGTCGCAGGTAGAAGCGCTTCTGGAGGGTCTCAATGTTCTCCATGTAGATATTGTCACGTTTGGAGCCAAAAAGGGAAGGCTTGAATGTGGACTGTATTCCATTGGGGATGATCTGGTTCTGTCGGCAGGTACTAAGAAAGGTGATGTGGCTGTGGTACCTGGCTTGCTTCAGGACGTGGTCGAGCAGTTTCAAGGCCGAAGAGGTGATGAGAGAGTTGCAGTGGGAGAGAGATTCCCTGAGGTTTGTCCGGAGGGAGGAGGGTAACTTCTTCAGGGTAGGCATCCTTAGAAGAGGCTTCGCAGTGAGGTTAAAATTGTATCAGAGATAAAAGGTACTGCAGATGCTGGACAATCCGAGATAAAAAGCATGGGGCTGAATGAAGACAGCAGGTCAAGCAGCATCATAGGAGCAGGAAAACTTGACTTTTCGGGACTAAACCCTTCATCAGAAATGGGGGAGGAGAAGAGGATTCTGAAATGAATAGGGAGAGAGGGGGAGGTGGATATAGGATGGATAGAGGAGAGCATAGGTGGAGAGGAGGCAGACAAGTCGAAGAGGCGGGTATGGAGCCAGTAAATGTGAGTGTAGGTAGGGGGGTAGGGAGGAGATAGGTCAGTCCAGGGAGGACGGACAGGTCAAGGGGGCGGGATGATGTTCGTAGATAGGAGATGGGGGTGTAGCTTGAGGTGAGAGGAAAAACAGGTTAGGGAGATGGAGATGAGCTGGGATGCGGTTGGGGGAGGGGAGATTTTGAAGCTTGTGAAATCCACATTGATGCCATTGGGCTGCAGGGTTCCCAGGCTGAATATGATTTGCTGTTCCTGCAGCCTTCGGGTGGCATCACTGTGGCATTGCAGGAGGCCAAGGGTGGACATGTCGTCTGAGGAATGGGAGGAGGAATTGAAATGGTTCGCGACTGGGAGGTGCAGTTGTTTGTTCCAAACTGAGCGCGGGTGTTCTGCAAAGCGGTCCACAAAGCTCCACTTTGTTTCCCCGATGTAGAAGAAGCCACAACGGGTACAACGGATGCAGTATACCACATTGGCAGATGTGCAGGTGACCCTCTGCCTGATGTGGAAAGTCTTCTTGGGGCCTGGGATTGGGGTGAGGGAGGAGGTGTGAGGGCAGGTGTAGCACTTCCTGCGGTTACAGGGAAAAGTGCCGGGTGTGGTGGGGCTGGAGGGGAGTGTGGAGCGGACAAGGGAGTCGCGGAGGGAGTGGTCCCTCCGGAAGGCAGATAAGGGTGGGGAGTGAAAAATGTCTTTGGTGGTGGGGTCTGATTGCAGATGGCGGTAGTGTCGGAGGATGATGCGTTGGATCCCGAGGTTGGTGGGGTGGTACGTGAGGACGAGGGGGATTCTTTTTTGGTTATTGTTGCGGGGACGGGGCGTGAGGGATGTGTTCCGGGAAATGCGGTAGACATGGTCGAGGGCGTTCTCGACCACTGTCGGGGGGAAGTTGTGGTCCTTGAAGAATGAGGACATTTGAGATGTGCGGGATTGGAATGTCTCATCCTGGGAGCGGATGCGGCGGAGGCGAAGGAATTGGGAATAGGGGATGGCATTTTTGCAGTAGGGTGGGTGGGAGGAGGTGTATTCCAGGTAGCTGTGGGAGTCAGTGGGCGTGAAATGGACATCTGTCTCTAGGTGGTTGCCCGAGATGGAGACAGAGAGGTCCAGGAAGGAGAGAGAATTGTTGAAGATGGTCCAGGTGAACTTTAGGTTGGGGTGGAAGGTGTTGGTAAATTGGATGAACTGTTCGAGCTCCTCGTGGGAGCACGAGGCGGCGCCGATGCAGTCATCAATGTAACGGAGGAAGAGGTGGGGTTTAGGGCCAGTGTAGGTACGGAAGAGGGATTGTTCCACATAACCTCCAAAGAAACAATCTGCCTCTTTAGATTTTAAAGTGGAAGAGTCTCAGTCTACAGATTCAATTCAGCAGGCGGGAACACAAAATTTCAACAGGAGAACAGTAGTCAAATACCCACTGACCGAAAATTTATCGGTCTAAATTGGCCCACGGCTGCATAAATCAGGCATGACATAAAACTGGCCAAACTTATTTAAAAAGCTGGTATCAAGAGCCTGCTACAGGGGACAGTGGACACAAGTATCAAAGAGGTTACAGCTAGTGACAAGCAGCTCCAGGGTTATGCGTTGGAGAAGTATCGATTACGCACTCTGGTATCTTTCCTGCCTTAGTTTGTGCAATTTGCCGGACATGGTAAAAGTGATGAATGTTGACCTGTCTGCATTGGATAAGTTGAACCCAGCTCATGAGTTCATTAGCTAGAAGTGACGAACTAGTACTGGACCTTCTGGGAAATGAGTATATTTTTTAAAAAAAAATGCTCCTGGGAGCCACATACTCAGGGAAGCCTCAGGAAAGACTCAGTGAAAACTTAGCGAAGATTCACAGGGAAGTCTTGCAGCAAGACACGTAGCAGAAGACTATGTGATAATCTAAGAAAACCTATGTTAATATCCACCTCGATCTGTGACACCCATCGACACGAAAAGCGAGGCAGTCTCCTCTACATCAAAGAGTAAGTTGATTTCAATGGCTTAACTCAAACACAATGCATCGTTATGAGCAATCTCCGGGCTCAAATGTATAAAGTGAGGTAGTAAGTTAATTTTTAGGGCCTGGGGAAAGGCTAAATGTAATCAATGGGGAATATTTTATTAATGTAATCAAGGTGATTGGCAAAACGAATTTTGTGCACCTTTGATCGCCTCAAGGTCACTTGAGTAAATTATCTTTTGTGCATAATTATTCAAAGTGTTTACATCATGTACAATAGTTATATTTAATAAGTATGTTAGTAAAATGTAAAGAAGGGAAAAGATAAACGCATAAGTCAACAAAAAGAACAATGTAAAATGTGAAAAGCAAAACTGACGTTGAGTAAAGTTCCAAGCAGGAATTCAGTGTAGGTAGTGAATGATAATACAAAACATCTGATGGGAATGATAGGCACATGTAAGGCTAAACAGGAAAAAAAGTATAACGTGTCAAGGTCTGCAGAAACAGAAACAGACGAATATATATAGACACAAAAAGAGGCAAATATAAAATGGCACATACTATGGGATCTGCCCAGGGTTGTTGAGTTTCACTGATTTAATGAGGTATCACCCTTAGTGTAAGGTTTGCTCGTGATTTTGGGAAGACGCAACTTGTCTTGGTGGCTGTGGGCTGAGAGGCTTTTTGGGTAAGGAAATCGAGAGAAGTTTGAAAATTTGAGGAGACAATTAGAGAAGGCATTGGAATTATTGATCACTTAAGCCACAACAGAATTTAACATATTGATCGGCAATAGTTTAATGCCAGTTGGCTGAAAAATAATGCGGAACTTAGAAAAAAAAAGTGACGATTCCATTGCTGTCTCTGAGGCACGACTAAGAATGAGGCAGCACAGACAGTTCAGTATTCCAAGGTTCAGCATTTTGAGGACTTTAGGGAAATAATTAAAAGAGTAGAAGGTGTCGCGATTTTGATCAAGGAATCAATTACAACAGTCAAAAGGCATGAGGTCCGGCTTAAAAACCAAAGCGAGCAACTTTCATTTGGAGCATTGACAGGGTGCGAAATATTTGGAACATGATTGGCAATGTAATGCAGTGAGGTTTGTCAGTCAAATTATAATATTTCATCAATCAATTTAAGCTTTTAGCTGTCAGGTAGTTGTAGAGTTTTGAAAAGGATGCCAGAAAGACTTAAAACCTCTCTGGCACTTTTACATCCCTAGTGAAAAGATGGGATGTACATACGAGTTCCATTGGCTTAATAATACAGCGTAATTTATGACATAATATGCCGTTTCGAGAATGCCCAAATGCTTCAAAGTGCATATGAAACAAATGGTCTTAACTTATAATTTTTGTCCTTTCGGAACAATCCGAATTAGATTGAACAAAATCTACCTTGACAAAGATATTTCAATGTTACATAAAATTGACTGCGCTCTTCAAAAATAGACTGCTTGCAGGAGAGTGGAATGAGTGGAAGGGCCTTGTTTTATTTTTCCTCCAGCTGCAAGTCATTGCATGTTAAAACCTGGCATCATACTACACATGAAATTTATTTGATGTGTCATAAATAGAAATTATTTTTTTTTCAAGAAAGGCAGCACTTCTTAGTGGAGAACAAATAACTGCACAGTCGCTGCATGGGGGAATAATTTCAAATCCTGCAGAAAGCAGGATTTCAATTCCTGGGTAAACTCGTTTAGAATGTGGAGTGCAATGATTTGGATGACCAAGAGGGGATATTATTGAGTCGTATGTAGTTCCATCAAGTTGGAAAGGCTAAATGCAGCGACTACATTTTACATGTTTGGAAACTGTAGGATCATGTTTAAATTCGCAGGGTACTTGGCACAAAATTTAGGACTAAAATGTGGAAATAGAAATCTTCACTCAAAGAGCAGTGAGCCTATAGAATCCTCTGTCACAGAATGCTGCAGAGGTTATTCGTTATATATATTAAACAAAGAAAGCGGTCACTGAGAAAAGCATTGAGGAGAATGGAGAAAATTTGAATGTGACATCGAGGTGGAAGATCAACCATGTTCCCACTTATTTACGAAACCATACTCAACATCTGTAATGCGTTCTCCTACAACTAATTTATGTCTATTTGTATCTGTATTCTCTGCCTGAGCATTAAGTTTACACAATCACACGATGACATCACATAAACGAAATTTTATATTCCATCACAAAACCTCTAGACACCAAATGAAAACATATATTTGGGTAACGATGTGAGCTATATCTTGAAAAGAATGATCATAAAACTGTAACAGCTGTGCATATATCCCACGTATGTGAAAACTTTGTGTTTTCAACTTTATGAGATAATATATTTGCACAGCTTTATGAACTCCATCTGCATTCAGGTGTTTCATGGACATTGTGCTATCAAATGAGCTTCCTTGCCTTGAGTCATCAGGTGATAAATATACAGAAAGCTTTTTGTTTAACACAGTAAACAAAACTCTACATAAACAAGTACATATGTTATAAGGTCAGTATTCTTTGCAACCTCACGAATAGCGCCTTTGATTTTAAACTTCAAGGAATTCTTAAATTCGAGATAGAAAATATCAAAAATATTCTGCAACTTAGTGGCTGCCATAACCAAAGCATCACTTCGTAGATTGTACCCACTCACGAAATGGTATATGCCCAGACATACTGGCATTAAATCGTGACAAGTCTCCCTCAGATTACTATGAATATAAAATGGCTTTAGAAAATTTGCAGAACAAATAAAGCTATGTTTCTCAAGGTGATACATTGTATTAAAGCCTGTTTTTTTTTTACTGTCAGGAATAGAATTCTTCTGTCATGAGAAACAAACAAAAAATAACAATCCTACAAGATAGCAACGTGATATATGGGTTACCATGTTATGGAGACACCAGAATCCCAAGGACTTGATGAAGATATGACGCAGCAGAAAGTATCAAAATTCACATTTGTTACCATATCAATCACTCTCAGCTCGAGGTTGCTCGAATGACACTGAAATCTATGGCCAAAATTACATATGACACTTCTTTCTCCAAATTTTAAATTAGTCAGGAATCTGCTGTAAATTGAACTGGAACTATTTTAGAATCACTAATAGGCATTAAGGATTATCCAATACTCTGTGAAATACGAATACAAAAGCATCTTCCACTAACCAGGCAAAATTAACAGATGCATACGGTGCACATAATTTTTTTTGTACATTTTATGGAAGGAATGGATTGTAGAGTCTGCCGAACTCTATTGTTTTAACATGATAAGGCCTTAACATTTCTGTGTATGTCTGAGAATTAACGTCTGCAACTATGTATTCCTGCAGCATATCCGTTCAATGTAATCAGAATGATTTCCTCGTACTGCATTAATTGAATTCTATTTTTTTACAGGCCTGTTTTTGACGTAATTGTCCTTCTATTTGCAAGACGTAAAGCTTCAAATCTGAGCTATTTTCACAATGGGTTATGTTTAAAGTTTTATTTATTTCAGGTCTGATTCATATGTGTCTACTAAGGGAGTACATACTCAATAGGTCGTTTGAGATATCAGTGAATTGGTGAAGAATGAGTAGCTTAGTCACATGTAATGCTGTAATTGTTCATGTTCAACTGGTATGTAAAAAGGATTAGCAAACATAATATGTGAGATTATTGATGTGTTGACACTTTATGTACTTTTGTTTTATATATTTTGACGTTACTTAATTTACATTTATTTTCCTTTGCAGTAATTCAAAGTGAACATTCAGGTAAATAAATTTGCATCGACTTATGACATTACTAATTGTACATATTTGTCACAACGAAGAAGACAATTCTGTTGAGAAATGTTCCTGCACTAATGGTCTAGCGAATATCTTGGAAAGACAATGGACAGGATGTATCGCTATAAACCGTGAAACATAGAGAAAGCGTTATTGTAGTACTCTGATCCCATAAACAGACATGGAAGATTTAAATCATTATTATATTGGAGTCCTGAGTCGATGGATCATGCATTTTCTGATGGTATCCTCTAATTGTCTTTGAATTGCTTGCCATTCCTTGCCAATGTTAGTAACAATTAAGACAGTACTATATTACATTTGATTGTGACAACTGGATGTCAGACTGAGCCGAATTCTTTCCCAAAGGATGCTAGGGAAAGAGAATTGTTGTTATGAATAACTTCTCAAAGTTATCATACCCAGCATTATTCAAAACCATATTTTTACGAAAGTCTGCCTGAAATCAACTGAACTTTAATTGTACCAACTTCTGTCGCAAGTGAAACAATCCTCATGAAGAAAAAAAACCTTCCCCTCTGTGATGCAAAAGGTGCGTCTCTCCGTATTCGTATATTGTGTTAACTTTCAATGTATTGTGAAGGTATAAACTTCAGAACTTTCACTGATTGAAACAAACAACGAAAAATATATTTATACACATGAAAAGGAGCAGAAATAACTGTGGAATAAACTACTAAAGGATAAGGGCAAGTTTATACATGAATTGAAAGCAACTTTTCCATGTCTGGGAAAGGAGTGAGTTGGAACTACATGCAAAAAAAAAAAAAAAACAGCGGTGACACCTAACTGATAATCTGAATGTTTCGTTGCCACATTGGAGAAGGATTGTCTGTACATGAATTTAAGTAGTTGCCTGCAGGAAAGTTGTGTCTTCAATCAGGCAGTCGAGGCCAAATGTAATAGGGAACAAATAATTTACATCTGATAAACGGGCAAGTTGCAGACTTGCAGTAATTTGAGAGAAAAAAAAAACTTGATCAACTCGCTCATTCTTCACCTCAAGTGTGAAAATCTCTTCAAAAATCGAACACCATAAAGTCCATCTTTAGCAGAACTTAAGAGAAAGACGCTGGTTAGTGATTGAAACCTGGATACGTTTGCTGAATAATCTCAGGTAACTAAAAGAAGACGAATATAGAAACAGAATAATCAAGAGGAAATAAATTCACACGTTCAATGAAACGTTGATGGACATTGACTAAAGTTCCACAGATACAACAGATGCCATGTATTTTTTTTTAAATTGCAAATCCAGGTCCTTCTAGACTAACAGTAGTGGAAGCTATTTCTTGTATTTTGTTTAGCAGACAAAATGAAACAGTGTCCGTGGAATTTTCGGGTAATGTGATTGGACTAGGTGTAGCTTGTGCAATAAGTTTATAAGTGTGAAAATTCGAATGCAAAGGCAGGTTAACAAGAAAGGAACACAGAACGAAACAACTGATCACTGGAACATAATGACAAGTTTTCCATGAAAAGTGAGAGTACCAGATTACTAATCAATTCCGTTGATCCCCTGTACAAAACTGAAACGTCTTGTCATATCTTGTCCATACTTTTGGACATACCACGGACTGATTCAAAAAAAAGGTAGGAAAGGAAAGATCCAGTCAATTTATCAAAATAAATAGACATTGCAAGTTATAGTTTCATCCAAAGCATTTGGCTCATGAAGAATTTTAAGGTCTGTCTACCGGATATCTTGGCAATTTGACAATATACGATTTCCATTGAAGGACATATAACTCCAGCACTGCTATGTTAAGCCATATTCTAGCGTCTCCTGAAGCATTTTCTAGCGCATTGTGCACTTTAGTGGTTGGGACATGATTTATTTCCATTCCCAAGTCACCACTGTGAAGAGTATAGACAACGTTTTCTTGAATTCCTGCAGGGCCTATAGTTCAAGGAGACCAAAATAACGTTGGGAAAAAATCAAACCAGATTTTAATCCAAAGTCACTGAAGGAATTGCCTCGTATATAATGATGCGTATGTGCCTTTAAGAGATGTATTCTGTGATGTGTCTTTTGCACAGTGGCTTGTCACAGTGATGCAGAATGTTTCCTTCACACGTGAAATGGATAAATAGATTTTGAATTTGAGACTAAATAATCATGAATGGGCAGGTTCAGTGTTCACACAGAACCATGAATTATTTTATTGATTTTGATTTCAGTGAGTTAAAGTTTTCTGCTGGCTTCTGTATTGAAGTCATAGACAGCAAGGTTTCCTCTTAAAAACCAGCAGCCAGTAATTGTTTCTTTCTACTAGATGGAGAGACAGAGAGAGAAAAAGGGAAAGAGAGTGAGAGAGGGAGAGAGAGAGAGGGAACGTGAGACGCTGCCAATATTGGAACAGTTGCTGACTTCTGGCTAAATAATCTTGTTATGTATTTCAATAGAATCAACTTATGCCAATTTTCTATCTGTGTTGTAAGAATAAAGCATGTTTTCATTAAAGCCTAGTAGACAAAAATTTGAATCACATCTGGAGCACAACGATAAGTAAAAGTTAGAATTTAGAGCATTTCACCACAATACTTTAGTGGAGTGCATCACCCTTTACAAAGTTGGGTGCTTCTGGGATCAAAATATCTAATTTCAGAATGGATATAGCATTATTGTTTCACAAAAAGACTGGGTGGTCAATGCTGTTTTTTTTTTTCTTTTCAGGTGTCCCATCCGGCTCTTTTACGTAGGGAGTGGCTTGTGTGGTATTTTTGTTTCAAATAGTAAGACTTTTCTGGCGGAAAGACGAGACAACGGTGTGGTGGTATTCCGGCTGTGAGGAAATCAGACATTTTGAAATAGGGCACAAACCGAAAATGACACTGCCCGTGACGTTGAGAATGTCATAGCTTATTACAGTAACAGAACGGTATCGACTATTGCCAGAAATGCAATAGAATCATTGGACATTGTTAAAAATTAACTGGAAATGCAAGAGCTTGAATTAGAGGCAAAGCAAAAAGAGAAGCAAATGCAAAACAGAGAAAGAGAGATACGTGCAGTGAAACATAATGGGAAACAATGAAAACAGCTTTTTCCTGTAATGGGAATGAAACTTTGAATTACAATCAAAACCAGAAGGAGGGGAAAAAGAGGAAGGAGTATGCAGAAAGACAGAGATTTTGAACTTCAGAGTTTGGCACTGAAAAGTGAATGTTGGCTAAAAACTGCGAAGTTGAATGTAAAAAGTGGGAGTAATGCTGAGGACTGTGTTGAAATTCAAACAGATGGTAGTCAAATGCCGGGTGGGAATCTGTTTAAATACGTCCGAGTTTTGCCGAATGCGATGAAAAGACCATGGAAACCTTTATTTAAATTCAATTTCCAACTTTGGCTGTAAAATGAAATGGAGGCTTATCATCAAATGCGATCATTTGTGCCTATGCACTAGTGCCAGAAGTCTATAGTCAACATTTTAGGAATCTAAAGGAGGGGCGTGGTCAAAAGTAAATAAATTTGCATGGTGCAAACAAAATAGCTTTATTCCGTGAATAAAGGCATTGTAGGTAGACCAGACATATAACTGTTCTTTTGGAAGAATTTAAAATAAAATCACTTACTGAAGCAATGAGAAGGCACTGGAAGAGCAGATATTTAAAATTGCATGGCAAACAGCGAAATGGAAAACGACAATGAGTTAGTTAAAAAAAAAATCATAATTTAGAATTCAGCACCAATTTTAATCTTTGAGGGATATGCCACAGGTTAAAAAGTAAACCCATGAGAGTAGACGAGAAGGAAAAAGCAAAGCTCAGATGTTTTTGTTATGATAACAGAAGGCACGTGATGACACAATCTGCGTGATAAAAAAGAATCTTGGAAGAGGGATGCTGTTAAACAAGCTAAGAGAGCGGGACTTGTTTCAGTGGTAAAGTAAAGCACAGTTGAAACAAAATATCTGCAAAGGAATGCACAGACTGGTCAGGAGTAATTCGGGAATGACGTTCCAGATCAGTTTAAAGAATTTATTGTCTGTATGAGGTTTAGTCTCTTGTACCATGACGAGCAGATAATGAATTTTAAACGTTAGGAGACATTGGAGCAAGTCTTGGTGAAAATCAATGGTGCGGGGACAAAGAGATATGTGCCTCAGAACGAATATTGCCAGAAAATGTGGTTGTCACAATACTATGGCTTTAATAGGTGTATATTGTCCTGTTTTCATTTCGTGAAGAAGGGATGAGTCAGAGATACCAAGCAGTCTGTTCAAAGCCAGTAAAGCAAACAGTTTGTCAGATCTTGCACTTTCTTTTTGAATTGGAACAATAGAAGCAACATGAATTCCTCAAATTAAGCTGATACAGAACCAAAGTAATTGCTTAGCTTTCAGTAATGGTTAGGCGTTGGAATTTTGCTCTGAAAGCTCTTTGCCCCTGCCTCCCACGGCTAAAAAAATCTGAGAGAAACTTTTTTAATGATTTTGCCTTTGGCAAGGTTGTGATTATGCGATTTCTTTTCTGGAATTAATGCTGTTCAGTGCTTAACTAATCTCTTCTTCAATTAAAAGTTCTCATCGAGATAAAATGTTTGCAAGTCTTTCCTTTGATTTATGCTTGACCTGAATAGTAAGAATACAATGTGTCTTCCTTCAAGACGAGTATCAAAACCAATCAAATTGCATCTGAACCATTTAATTTTGCACTTGTTTTCATATTATATGAAAGTTGGAATCCAGATTATTTCCTGGTTATGTTTGAAAGTGATTTTGACTGGCCCAAAACAAATTCGAGTCTCCTGTTGGAATCTAATCTCTAATTCCAGACTGAGTTTAGGACGATTGGATTCAATGACAATGAGTGGAGCGTTTCGCTATTTTTTTTTTTTGGTGGGGTGTGGAGGTGCAGCATTTGCTGGGTTTAAGTAGGGCATGCCTTCAGTACGAACGGGTCTTTGAATCTGTAAGAGTTTCCTAAGATGGGCGAAGTCTTTTCAGTTATTTTACAGGAATTGAACAAGCCAAAACTTTCAGAAGTGTGAAAGAAACTATTTGTATTATCGAGTAAAAGCAAAGGGAAAGTATAGCAATGCCCCAACAGAAGAGAGAGAATAAATGAGAGTTCTTGACCGTCACAAGTTAGCATTAAAATGTAAAGTCAACTTACAATGGCGACGTTAGAAGTTAAGAGTAGTGATGGGTCAAAATTAAAGACCTAACCTATCATTACAAAAAGCCTGGTGGTGATCTGTTAATATGTGTTCATGCGTCTGAAAACTTTGATGATTCGTACTTAGTAGTCATTTTCGTTTCGTTTGAGAAAGTGGCAAAACAAATGAAATAGTTCGTGACAATATGGGTATTCTTGAATCAAACAACATTAGTGGATAGATCTAGTGAGTTTTTTGCATCATTTTAAAAGAATGTACCTATGGTGAAGCATGAGTTTGGAACAGCCATTTTACGTGTGTTTTATCTAGTGGCAGAAATTTTAATATAATATTTTAGGACTCTACGGAGGGAACCTGGTCAAACTTACGTAGTGTTTTAAAGGATTACTCAAAGTAACGTCGAAAGGTAGATAAGGGTTTTGAAAAACAACGCTATGAGATGAGACTGCTATTTCGGAGTTCAAAAAATCACTTCCTACAATAGTGATGTGCAGGGGCCGTAAGTTAAATCAGCAAGATTAGAAATTGTGGGGAAAAAACCCTCGGGTAGAAAAGGAAAATTAGATCCCATTGAAGATAGTAAAGATTGATTACCACAGGTTAAAAAGTAAACCATGAAGGGTGGGGTGGGGGTAGCGGGTGCAGAAGGAAAGAAAAACTCACGTGTTTTCACAATAGTGAAAGGGGCATATGACGCAGTTTAAGAATAACGCTGGGAAAACTGATAAGGTGAAAAAAAAACAATCTGGCAATTATTACTAAATTTGTAAAGGAGATACCCGGTGGAAGCTAAACAGATGCGAACTGAGGCACTGCCTGGCCATGTTTGGCTGATACAAAAGAGAAATTACCAGATATCTTCAGAGAATTTACCCGATTATTCAGGGTTTATTCGTCTGTACCAGGAGGTATAGGTAATGAATTAACATTTTATGGGTTACAAGAACAAGTCAATCTTTGATGGCAACAGACAATGAGTAGGTACTTTGGAATGACTATTACCGGAAAATATGGTAATTTGTATAATTCATGGTGAGAAGATTAGTATTCCATTGTATTAGACGGTGTTAGCGAGTCCCTTGAAAAGTGATGAATTGTCGGTTGGAGTCTTAGCAAAATTCTCTGAGCTGGAGATATACTTTATCCTCAGAAGTCATCAAGCTGAATCACTTGTGGGAGTCAATTCTTCTATGGTTCGAAATAAAGGAGAAAATAAGGCAACCGAGATGTAACAGGAAATTTATTCTAGGACTGTTGCTGACTGTAAAGTAACAAGGCCACAAAACCACAGGTTGAATCCAGAAGAATAAAATAAATGAAGATAAGGGCACTGAAGATCAATTATTAGAAACGATGTTTGATCAAGTCGACAAGGGCGAAGTTTTGTTTTAATTCAGTGAGGTTATTTGAATTAAAACAAATATATCAAAAACATAAAGCAATTGGATCGAAAAGCACACGCAGGAAAATAATCTGAGTAGAACTCAGCATGTTGTTATTTATAAATTGAATTCTTGTTGACTAAATCAGAACACCACATATACGGGCGGATGTATAATGAGCGCAGGTTGTATTACCAGTGAGCTCTAGAAAATAAGAGTAGCTGTTAGCACATGATGTATCATTACGATGTAATTTGAAAGTAAGGAAAATTCAAACCAAAATGCAATTTTTTTTATTCAGCTGACCTACAACGATATGTGGTTTAATTTTGCTGTACATTTCTTTCATGTCAGATAACAGGAAAGCCTCAGTCAGTGATAAAACCAGCAATGTCAATGTGTTTCAGCATTTGAGGAGCATTTTACAAGTGTCCTAATTGGCTCATTAGGCCCCTGCATCAGAAAACAAGGAGTACGATACAATATCATGGCTAAAAGGCTTATAGGAGAGCCCCTAAGTTTTTATTTTGCTCGATCGATGACCAGCAGAAATGCGATTAGATCATGTGCCAACATTTACATTGAAGCAATTCAAGGAAATTATAGATAAATCAGGAAAAAAAAACAATTCAAATATGTACGATCCAGAAACACATGTAACATTAGTACAGTGGGATGAAAATTTGAAGAGAATGTTGAGGGCTGAAGTCATGACTAGCCAGAGGGCTGGCATGGAGGAACATAGATAACATATAACATAGAACAGTACAGCACAGTACAGGGCCTTCGGAGAGCGGTGTTGTGCCGATATATTACCCGAGTTTTACATCAAACTACCCTACATACCCCACATTTTACTATCATTAATGTGCCTTGCCAATAATCGTTTAAATGACCTAAATGTAGCTGACTATTTGTAACTTTTGCAATTATAAATGCAGTTAACGAATCAACTAAACTTCCTCCATTTGAATTCGGTTGCTGGCATGAATGAAGAACACAATCCGAAGATATTCGTCCAATTATGTTGGTCACTGAGGGTATGCTCAAAAACGGATAAATCATTGAGTTACTTACCACAGGAAAACTGAAATAACCGGAATGATTTATTGCAATCACAGGAGAGATATGCTGGAACAAACTGGGAATTCCAAAAGACTAATGATTGCGTGATGTGGAGATAGGAAATACTGTTTCAATGAAACAATATCTGTGTAGACGTAATAGCCTAAATTTAGCACAGGTTCAAAAAGAAGTAGCTTGAATGGGTGGGCTCAGACTTCCATATGTTCGGGTTTGGAAGTTGGCTGCGGACTCTATCTCTCACTTCCTGTTGCCGATCAAAATCGTGTGTTCTCGCCCTCTGCCGGAATCACACGTGCATCAATCCATTTCACCGATTTGACTTTGGTAAGCATGAGTTTATGGGATTTCATTGCAAGGGAACAGTTGCTATTTAAGAATTAAATAAGCTATTGTTTCGGTAAGTTTTCCAATGGATTCGAAGATACACTAATTATTATTGTAACTCTACAGTAAGAATAAAATATGCTTTGCTTGAAGCTGAAGTGTGTAACCAATCAAATTACATCTAGAACACAGTACATCACACTTGCCCTTAAATAAAATTGAACATGGTGTCTGGCTTTTCTCCTTAATATATTTGAAGGGCATTTGGTCTAATCTTGCAGTAGCTTTTGGTATCATAGTAACATTTTATTCTGGAAATGCATTTTCCTCAGTAGTGATTAAGGTGGATCAGAAGTAGGAGTGATACCAATTGCAATTGAAACGACAGTGCAAAATTGTACAACTGAGATTTTATTGGAAGTATATCTAGGGTTTTTTTTTGTTACTGTGTGGTAACAAGGTGCCAAAGCCACAGTTTAAAAGAGCAACGGAAATCGGGGAGTAAAATTAAGGAAGGAGAAGTTTCATTGAGAGAAATTACGTTTGATCAATAATTGAGCAGAAACAAAAGACAAAAGGGAAAGAATGCGGATACTTTTTGTTGAAGTGAGCTGAATTACAAATGAATGTGGAATGAAAAATGATGGCCAGCATTTAATGAACGCCCCTAATTTTATTTGAGAAGTTTGGAGTGAGCTGCCTTCATGAATTCTTGACTAGCTCAGTTCACCTACTGTGGATTGACCACCCAATGCCATTACAAAGGGAATTCAACGACTTTGACCCAGCCACAGTGAAGGAACGGCGATTATAATTACATATCAGGATTTTGGGTAGAATGGAAGGGAAGTTGAATTTGGTGGATTCCTATGTATGTGCTTCCCAAGTCTTCCAGTTGGAAGTGGTCGTGAATTTGAATGGTGCGGTATAGGAATCTTTGGTAAGTTTCTGCTGTGCACCTTGAACTTACAACACGCCGCTGATGAGCATTGGTGCTGGAGGGAGTGAATGCTTGTGTATGCAGTTGCAAACTCGTGTGCGGCTTTGTCCTCGCTCGTGTCAAGTTTCTGATTATTGTTGAGGCTGCACTCATCAAGACAATATGGGAAGGTTAATTCACATTCCTGATTTGTAGATTTCGGACAGGCTTGGGGGAAATCGGCAATTTAATTGCTCCTTGCTCTATTCTGGACTTTTGACTGGTTTCCTAGGAACTGTGTTTATTTAATGAGTCTCGCTGACATTTAGATAAATGGTAAGCACCAAAGATGCTGTCGGTGAAGGATTTAGTAATGATAACGCCATTGAATGTCAAGGGGAGGTGGTTAAATTTTATCTTATTGGTAATGATCATAGGTTGGCATTTCTGATGTTACTTGCCATTTTTCAGACCAACCCTGGATATTGTTCAGATCTTGTTGCATTTCAAAATGAATTTGTTCAGTATCTGATGAGTCGTTAATGGTGCTGAACATTGTGCAATCATTGGCGAACATTCCTACTTCTAACTTTACAATGGAGGTAAGGCCATTACTGGACAGTTAAATATCGTTGGGCCTGAGACAGTACCCTGAGCACCACTTACAGCGATGTCCTGGAACTGAGACGACTGACAAGCAACAAACACAGCCAACTTCTTATGTGTCAGGTTTGACTGCAACCACTGGAGAATTTCCTTCTTTTCTAACCATTGATTCCAGTTTTTCTACGTCTCATTGATGTCACGTCCGGTTGAAAGCTGCTCTCATATCAATGGATGTAACTCTCACCTCCTCTCTGGACTTTAAATCTTTTGTAAATGTTGAATCAAGTCTGTATTGAGGTTAGGAGCTGAGTGGACCCGGTGAGATGCAAACTGGGTGTCAATAAGTTGATTATTGCTGAGCAGGTGCTGCTTGATCGCAATGATGTGGACACTTCTCATCAATTCATTGATGATTGAGAGTACATTGATGGTGTCAATTGATTGGATAGGATTTTTCCCTTTACTATTATGTACAGTACATTCTAGGCAGTTTGACACATTGTTGGCAAATGTCAGTGTTTTAACTGAAATGGAACAGCTTTTCTGCTGGGGCAGCAATTTCTCGGAGTGCAAGTCTTCAGTACTATTGCAAGAATGTTGTCAGAACCTTTAGCCTTTGAGTAATCTACTGTCAGCAACTGTTTCTTTGTATCAAGTGGAGAGAATCGAATTGGCCGAAGACTGATATCTATAATATTGGAGAGCTCTGGAAGAGGTCAAGCTGGATGCTCCACACAGCACGTCTGGCTTAAAATCAGCAGACTAAGCAACATCTCAGGAGAAGGAAAGCCTGATGTTTCGGGACTCGACCCTTATCAGAAATGGGGGAGGGAAAGAGGGTTCTGAAATAAATAGAGAGTGAGCGGGAGGCGGATAGAAGATGGATAGAGGACATGATATGTGCAGAGGAGACAGATAAGTCATAGAGGCGGGAATGGAGCCAGTAAAGGTGAGTGTAGGTGGGAGGTAGGAAGGAGACAGGTCAGTCCAGGGAGGATGGATAGTTCAAGGGGGCGGGATGAGGTTAGCAGATAGGAGATGGGGGTGCAGCTTGAGGTGGGAGGAGGGGATAGGTGAGAAGAAGAACAGGTTAGGGAGGCATGGACGAGCTGGACTGGATTTGCGATGCAGCTGGGGGAGGGGAGATTTTGAAGCTTGTGAAATGCACGTTGATAGCATTGGGCTGCAGGGTTCCCAGCCTGAATATGAGTTGCTGTTCCTGCAGCCTTCGGGTGGCATCATTGTGTCACTGCAGGAGGCCCAGGATGGACATGTCGTCTGTGGAATGGGAGGGGGAGTTGAAATGGTTCGCGACTGGGAGGTGCAATTGTTTGTTGTGAACTGAGCACAGGTGTTCTGCAAAGCGGTCCCCAATCCTCCGCTTGGTTTCCCCGATGTAGAGGAGGCCACAACGGGAGCAGCGGATGCAGGATATCACATTGGCAGATGTGCAGGTGAATATCTGTTTGATGTGGAAAGTCTTCCTGGGACCTGCGATTGGAGTAAGGAAGTGGTGTGTGGGCAGGTGTAGTACTTCCTGCGTTTAAAGGGAAATGTGACGGTTGTGGTGGGGCTGGAGGGGAGTGTGGAGCGGACAAGGGAGTCACGGAGAGAGTGGTACGTCCGGAAATCAGACAAAGGTGTGGAGGGAAAAATGTCTTTGGTGGTGGGGTCGGATTGCAGATGGCGGAAGCATTGGAGGATGATGTGTTGGATCCGGAGGTTGGTGGGGTGGTACGTGAGGACGAAGGGGATTTTTTTTGGTGGTTATTGTGGGGACGGGGTCTGAGGGATGAGTTGTGGGAAATGTGGGAGACACGGTCGAGCACGTTCTCGACCACTGCGGGGGCGGGGGGGGAGTTGCTGACCCTGAAGAATGAGGACAACTGAGATGTACGGGAGTGGAATGCCTAATACTGGGAGCAGATGCGGTGGAGGTGAAGGAATTGGGAATAGGGGATGGCATTTTTGCAGGAAGGTGGGTGGGAGGAGGTGTACTCCAGGTAGTTGCGGGAGTCAGTGGGCTTGAAATGGATATCGGTTTCTAGGTGATTACCCGAGATGGAGACAGAGAGGTTCAGGAAGGAGATAGTGGTGTTTGAGATGGTCCATGTGAACTTCAGCTTGGGGTGGAAAGTGTTGGTGAAGTGGATGAACTGTTTGAGCTCCTCGTGGGAGCATGCGGTGTCGCCGATACAGTCATCAATGTAACGTAGGAAGAGGTGGGTTTTCGGTCCAGTGTAGGTACGGAAGAGGGATTGTTCCACGTAACCGACAAAGAGGCAGGCATAGCTTGGGCCTGTGCGGGTACCCATGGCCACACCCTTTGTCTGCAGGAAGTGGGAGGAATTGAAAGAGAAGTTGTTGAGGGTGAGGACGAGTTCGGCTAAGCGGATGAGGGTGTCAGTGGAGGGGGATTTGTCAGTTCTGCGGGACAGGAAGAAGCGGAGGGCCTTTAGGTCATCTGCATGGTATACAGGTGTATAGGGACTGGACACCCATAGTAAAAATGAGGTGTTGGGGACCGGGGAATTGGAAGTTCAGGAGGAGGTGGAGGGCATGGGTGGTGACACGGACGTAAAAGGGAGTTCCTGGACCAAGGGTGTGAAAATGGAGTCTCGGTAGGTGGAGATAAAAGGTACTGCAGATGCTGGAGAATCCGAGATAACAAGCATGGGGCTGGATGAACACAGCAGGTCTAGCAGCATCATAGGAGCAGGAAAACTTGAAGTTTCGGGCCTAAACCCTTCATCATAAAATCTTTTTTAGAGGTCGAGGGCCGGTAGGAGGCCTTGGGGTGGTATCCAGGAGGAGGGCTTGTGTTGGAGGCGGGAGAAGGGGTCAGTAGAGGGAGGGTCAGATTCGCGGTTTGAGAAGTAAGCGTGGAGGCGGAGGCAGCGGAAAAACTGCTCAATATCCAAGCGTGAGCGGTATTCGTTGATATGTGGGTGGAGGGGGACAAAGGTGAGACCTTTATTGAGTACTGACCGTTCGTCCTCAGGAAGGGGGAGGTCTGGGGGGATGGTGAAGACTCGGCAGGTCTCAGTGCTGCTGTTTCCTCTGGAGCTGCTGGCTGTGGAGGCTGTGGGCGGAGTTACGTCTGCGTCGGCTGTGGGCGGAGTTACGTCTGCGTCGGGTGTTGTGTCGGCTTCGATGGTGGGCGGAGCGACGTCGGCGGTGGGTGGAGCGGCGTCGGCGGCAGCAACAGCGATGACGGTGTTGGTTTCGGTGATGGAGGCGGTGGTCTCAGCAGCGGAGGCGTTCGCTGTCCCGGAAGTGGGGTGCCCGGCGGTGGCGGATGTGACGTCATCATTGGATTCTCCGACAGTAGCCTCGTGGCCAATGGCGGCGGGTACATTGTGGGGAAGGCCCTGGGTACGGGTGGGGATTTGGGGAGTGGGGGAAGCCCGTTTTGGGTGGGGGGCATCAGTAAGTTTACTGTACTTACGGTTTTTGGTGTCCAATAAAGCTGAGTAGAATTGTGAATTCAGGCTGTGGATCCGACGGAGAATAAAAAACAGAAGAGGTCCTTTGCAGGTCTGGGAGAGGGAGGCTCTGATCTGGGGGAGTCTTGATTGTAGTGCCTGGAGGTGCCTGCGCATTGCTGCAAGTGTGTGTTTCAGGAGTTGCAGGGAGAAGCGCTTCTGAAGGGTCTCAATGTTCTCCATGTAGATATTGTCACGGTTGGGGCCAAAATGGGAAGGCTTGAATGTGGATTGTAGTCCATTGGGGATGATCTGGTTCCGTAGGCAGGTACTAAGAAAAGTGATGTGGCTGTGGTATCTGGTTTGCTTCAGGACGTGGTCGAGCAGTTTCAAGGCCGAAGAGGTGATGAGAGAGTTGCAGTGGGAGAGAGATTTTCTGATGAAGGGTTTAGGCCCGAAACGTCCAGTTTTCCTGCTCCTATGATGCTGCTTGACCTGCTGTCTTCATCCAGCCCCATGCTTGTTATCTCGGTAGGTGGAGTTGAGTTCGGTGGGGCAGGAGCAGGCGGAGACAATGGGTCGACCAGGACATTCAGGTTTGTGGATTTTGGGAAGGAGATAGAAGCGGGCGGTGCGAGGTTGGGGAATGATGAGGTTGGAGGCAGTGGGTAGGAGGTCACCTGAGATGATGAGGTTGTGGATGGTTATGGAGATGATGGTTTGGTGCTCTGGGGGGGGTCATAATCCAGGGGGCGGTAGGAGGAGTTGTCGGAGAGTTGGTGCCTGGCCTCAGCGGTGTAGAGGTCAGTGCGCCATTCTGCAACTGCACCTCCCTAGTCCGAGGGTTTTATGGTGAGGTTGGGATTGGTGCGGAGGGAGCATAGCGCTGTACGTTCTGCGGGGGAGAGGTTGGAGTGGGTGAGAGGGGGAGAGAGGTTGATGCGATTGATGTCTCGACGGCAATTGGAGATGAAGATGTCGAGGGAGGGTAGGACGCCTTGGGGTGGTGTGAACTGGAAGTGTTTTTAATTTCAACAGTCATCGAGCAACTCTTGGCCTGGAATTCTGATTGAAGTAAATAATTCATGAATAACCGTGAAGAAGGTTATTCCAATAGCATCATCAGAAGTATCTCTGCATCAGCATACTTTGAAGAATGTGTTTTCTTGATTCGAACCTTGCTGCTGTGTGGGGGTGTTGTTATTGTTCGTGTTGGCTGTGCTGTGCTTTTGTTGTTATTCATTGCTATTATCTAGGACTATTTTTAGGCTATTTTCTTGACTACCAATTACAAAATTACGTTAACTGTTGAATTCATGTATTGAACAGCGACAACATGCTGCAGTTAGAGTGCGATATGATATGGTATATGCAGGGCGCACCTTTCGAGCCATCTGTATCCAAGTAACTATGATAGTTGTGAGAGCTTATGACATTCGAAATAACAGATTGGACTATTTTAAATATGTTTAGTAAATGGCAGTTGGTGGTCACTTGATTCTGTTTTTGGATTTCTCCTCCTGTTTTAAGCATTGCATAACCGTTACATCTTCTGTGATATTGTAGTTCATGGTGTTCTCCAATGTGATTGAATATTTTATTTTGGGTGGAATGTTTTATTTTCCGAAAGAACAAGAAAAGATAATTAGACAAATTCTGGGCTATTGTGGTGGCCTGTGGCATTTTTATGATTGGTTCCTTCTCCAGTAGCTTGGTACTTTGGATGAAGATTGCATATTTAGGACACATTCGGAAATAATATAAAGTTGAAAGGTCCTAAAGTTGAATTAATGAATACATTCAGATGCGCATTATCATCTGTTAGTGACGGTTAGTTACGCAATAATCCAATTTAATTCTCGAATAATAATGTTTGAACTTTGATCAAGATGTTGGCAAATATCAATGAACTGCTATAATTGAGATATCTCACAAGTTGCTACAAATGTGGGAAGACATATCGAGAAAATAAATATAGAACACGAAATACAGCGGAATAATATAGAATATTTCAATTGAAAGAAACGGTAAATAATATTTCAAATTAGCAGCAGAGAAAATATGACAAAAAACTAAATATAAAGCATGAAAGAAGCATTGAAACCTATTTTAATGATGACTTAATTACTTAAGGGGCAACTAATTAGTAAAGCTGGGTCACACAAGTTTCAGGGCGAGGTTGCCAATTTGATCGATAATTGGCTGAACAGCAAGAGACAGACACCAATGTTGGAGGGTTGCTTTTTGGATTGGATGCCTGTCACCAGCGGTGCGACACAGGAATCGGTTCTGGGTCCTCTTTGTCATCTATAAAAATGGTTTGGATGACAATATCGGAGGCATGGTTAGACCGTTTGCGGGCAAACCTGATCAAATGGGTCGATGGGCTGAAAATTGGCAGATGGAGTTCAATCTGGATAAATGCGAGCTATTGCATTTTGGTAAAACAAAAAAGAGTGAGAGGTTATACAATTTATGGTAGGGCATTGGGTAGTGTTGTAGAACAGAGTGACCTCGGGTTGCAGGTGCATAATTCTTTCAAGTTTGTGTCACATGTAGACAGTTCAGTGAAAGGAGTTTGGCACGTTTGCCTTCTTTGTTCAGTTCTTTGAGTATAGGTTGGGAAGTCATGTTGGGTTTGTATAGGACATTGTGAGGCCTTTTCTGGCACACTATGCATTGCTGTTCGCCCAGTTCTCGGAAGGATATAGTAAGCAAGAGAGGGTTCAGAAGAGATCTACCAGGTTGTTGCAGTGTATGGAACGTCTGAGTTTTCAAGTAGGGAAGATATGCTGGGAATCTTTACGCTGATTTTCGGAGCTTGAGAGACGAAATAATGAGAATTATAGATTGGATATTTTCCCTAGTATTGGTGTTTTCAAGACTAACAGGCACGTTTTTAACTTTACAGGATAGATATTTTAAAAGGACATAAGAGGCATTTTTTTTATTCAGAGAATGGTTCACATGTGGAATGAACTTCCTAAGGAAATTTTGGATGTTGGTACATTTACAACGTTTAAACGAAATTTAGACAGACATATGAACAAGAAAAGTTTGGAAGGATATTGGCCAGGTGCAGGAGGATGGGACTAGTTTATTTTGGGATTATTCTCGGCATGGACTGTGCAGATTGAAGTGCTTGTTTCCATGCTGTATGCCGCTATGACTCTGCACTATGGTGAATGTATTCTTTGTAAAATCTTAAGTATGAATTTCAATCATTGTTAACTTTACTTATATATTGTTTCTTTTCGTCATTAAGATATGTTAGAGCGGAACTTGGATAGTAATTTTTTACTGTTGTTGTATTTCCTAAGAAACATCATAAATGCCATATACATAACTTTGGCAGATTTGGATTGAATATTTCTAAATATCTAACGGAGTATACGAATTTACCATTGTAAAGTAATGCTGTTCCCTCAATCACTGTTTTTCAACAGAATTACCATCATGCTTGACACAATAGGATTCTTAATTTGGCACCTTAAACTTATTTTTTGCTTTTTTTTTCAATTCGTATTTTAGACTATACACTCTGATTTACTATCTGTATATCCTGAGGGAATATCTAATGTCATCTGGAAGGAACAATTTTCTCAGCAAATATATTGATTACAGTGTTTAATTATGACTCATTGTTCTTCACAGATCTTCAAAAAGAGGCGAATGGTAAGAGCTGTAACATTATTAAGTAACTAATATGCATGGAACTGTGTGGTTCTTCTGATAAGATTGATAGTCAGAATCTTTTCTTTTTCTGCTCCGTCGGTGATAACAATAAACTATAACAGAACAGAATGGTGTTGCATCATTGCTCATGCAGTGATACAAACTCATCACTGATTTTGATTTTAAACGAGATGAACCGACAATTGGCTATTGGAACTAAATTCAGACTGCTGCTCAGCTACATTAAAAGTTTGGTATACATGAAGATTGATATGTTGAAACCTCGAATGGAATTATCGTTTGGAAAGATGAATGAACATAAAAGAAAACGTAACCTCAACACATACCATAGACAAGATGACAGAGCTGAAAATGCAAGAGTCAGAAACAAACGACATAACATTTCTTGGTACAGGACACTGCAGAGTAGCATTAAATATTGCACAGTTCCAGGCTATGAAATTAACATAGAAAGCAGACTGGCGACTTCAGAAAGACATTATAATCATTTGATGTGCTATTTGCCGACAGTGCCAGCATTATCGCCTGACCTTAATGTCGTTGAGGAGCTACTGGTGAGCTGCCACGTTGAACTGCTGCAATTAAATTGCTGCAATTCGACACGCAACGTGTTAAGTGTGTTTGAACCTGATACAGCACAGGAAGTCGAACATACTTCGTTATAAGGGTGAGAAGATCTATGTGTAACTTCCTAGTTGCCTTTTATGTGCTAAAATATACTCAGATCTTATCATTCTCGGTGGCACTGCGTGTGTGTTTGGAATATAGCTTATTTTGTTCTCAGCTATTTTCATCGATCCTACACGCTACTATAATATCTGTGAATGGTGGAACGAGTGTGTTTTCTTACACAAGGTGACAATAAAGCATTTGTCCACGACGGTGGCGAGCGCACTGACTATTTTCAGCTCTGTGCTCATCCAGTTAGGTCTCAGGTATTGCACGGTATTTCTGACTTTTGACATTGGAGATGCTGCGAGAAGATTTGGCAACTCAGAACTTGAATTATACACTCTATTGCTGCGAGCTCTTGGGCTTCATCTTGTCCCCGTAGCATGTAAATAAAAAAATGTTGATTTCTGATTGAAGTGATCAACAAACCCCAAGTTGTTGATCCTGAGGTATTCAGTGATGAAAATGTCGTTGATTATCAGAGGAAATCATTGAATGTTTCAGACCAACATGGTCATTGCTTGGCTTACACATGTTGTTAAAGTCACTTGACACTTGCCAAGAACTTGTTGCGTTTCAACAAGGAAAACATTACTATCTGAAGAGTCGTGCTTAGCAAACATTAGCCAACTCTTCGACCGCTGACCTTACAGTGGAACGTCAGTCATCGATGAAGCAGTTGTAGATCATTGGATATAACACAGCAACCTGCCTTATTTAGACTTTATTGACACGAGTAAATATAACAACAAAAAGCATGATGAATAAGTTAGAGGGGCCTGTTTTGAGGAAATCAATGGACAGATATACATCAAGAAATTATCTTAGACACAGACCTTACAAGGATACAGGAATGAAGGTGCAATACGGATTTAAAACACAGAGATATAGTCGGCAGAAACAGGGGCGCTGATTTACAGTACTTACAACTTGCATTTTCATATTGGGCAAAAATATGCCAAACATGCTGCAAATAAATAATATTTATTTAAGTCCCAGTGAGAAATAATGTACCAGAAGTCAAGCATTTGCTGAAAAGGTTACTTTTATAAGCTACATGAAGCCGTGGGACGTGACATGAGCTGCATTAAAGGAAGTGCAGCGCTTGTTGTGTTATTTGCTGAAAGCAAGTCAAACTCTGTGTCAAGTGATACGCAGGAACGTACAAAACGCTGGGATAAGAGTATAACAATTTTGCAGCAGGTCTGTCAGGCTGAAAAAACAAAATAGCGGAGATACCATACCAGGTTGCGATTTCATTACTAAAAATTGAAAATTGCAAGCAATGTGTTAATTAGGTTTAAACAATCATAAATAAAACATACACCTCACATTTATACACTTTATAAATAGCATAAGTCATTTCTGTGTATTTGAGGGTAGGGAAAATATGTTGGAAACTGAATGACACGTACTTTGCATTTCATGACCCTGTGACAAGAGGATGATTCATAATCAAGAAAAGTGCGCTCTTTCTTGAAATACTAGCTGTAAAGTAAAGAGGCGTATAACCAAGAATCAAAACTTATAATCGTTAAAGAAAATCACTTAAAATAATACTGGTTAAAGCAATATAGTGCACGGTTAAGTCAAAAAGACAAATGTTCCATTTTCTCTTTTGGGCATTATGTTTGTTTATATGCTTGCTTTACTTTTTTTTCCGAAACTTTAGTTCATAAACTTAATCAGTCAGTGGGTGAAGTTGGTATTCAAAATATGTTACATAAATTTGCAGGCAAACGCCATTAATGGCTTGACGTGATAGACACTTCAGAAAATGTGCATTTATGTCCCTCTCGTTCTCTATCCCTCACACCTCATCCCTCTTTTCTCTCTTACTATATATGGCTTGCTGCGAAAAACTTCATTACCAATTAACTGCCGCTGTTGAGCATAACAAAGACGAAATATTAAGATCACAGCTTTCGGTAATACTGGATAAACAGAGTCTGTCTTGTGGAAAATTTTTTAGTGCACGATGTAGATGGTGGGGGTGGGATGGAATGGGAGCCTGATCATTCCTAATCAAGTACGTTGACATCAATATTTCGCTGAGATCGCACAGGCAAGTGTTCATAATGACAGTTATTTTTTCATTTGTAGTGTGCTCCTACTTCTCCTGCCTCACAACTCAATCGCCAAGAACGTCAGGCCTCTTCCGTACCTTGGGCTGCTTTCCATCCTTGGTTTGTCGTCAAATAATCACTGCCCTCTCTGCATTATTAAAAGTGTCTGTCTCACATTTTGCGATGTGGTGTGATGAGAAGATAAGAACACAAAGTCTAGGAGCAAAGCGGATTATTTCAGACACTCTAGCATTTTATATAATTTTATATAAGCGTGGCAGTTCTCACCTTGGACACAGCTCAATTTCCCTTCATGCTCCCATAACTCTTAAACACAAAACTACTTTTACAAATAATGCCTGTTTCCTGCAATGGTAAAAAAGAAACAAAAGATTGCAGTGTTAATAATGCTATGAGGCTGTGAATTCCACAGATTCATTACTCTATGATACAAATCGGCAATTCTGTTTTACATCTGCCACGTCTTACACTGAAAGTACGATCTCTTGTTCCCCATGATCCAACAAGTGGAAACATCGTCTTTACATCTATTTCGCCATCCTCATTATCAGCACACAAAACTGGCAGCATGCCAGTGCTGGGCTTGGAAATGTCTTGAACAATTGCCATAACACTATTGTTGAGGTCTACAGCATGGAAACAAGCCCGTCGATCCAATTTACCATGCCATCCAGTTTTCACAGCTTAAACCAGTCCCATTTGTCCACATTTAGTCGACAACCCTCCATGTCTTTATCATTCATATCTATTTGGTTTTCTTAAATGATGAAATTATATTCGATTCCCTTATTGCCACTGGCAGCCCATTCCAAACACTTTCAGCCTTCTGTGTGAAATTAACATGCTTCTCTGGACCTTTGTTGTACCTGTCCTCGCTCAACTAAAACATATGCTGTGTAGTTTTAGACTTTTGTACCATGGGTAAAAAGCTGTTGGCTATCAACCAAATCTTAACTTCTTACGATTTTATACTTCCCTATAAGGTCGCCGGCCATTCACCTATACTCCAGCATAAAATGTCGTAGTCTATCTAACCTTTTCTCATAGCTTATCTCTACGTTTTATCTGCATTATTTTAACGATATTTGTTCATAAGCTATTGTCTGTCCACATGACATGCTATTCTCGCATGATAGCTTTGTGTAACTAGTGCATGAAGTCACCGCTATCACAATGCATCAACATATTTTGCAGTTTCTATCCTATTGCAATCATATGCTGCATGAGTACGAAGTTTTATTTTTCAAACACAAATGGTACAGGTAAATTTACTTAACGTTAAAACTTCAACTTTTGTTTAATGGAGATCCACACCCACTTGCTATAGCCTGCATGATATTTAAAATATTGAATAGACTTTTAAACATTAAATCACTACAAAAACAAACGATATTTCTCACACGATTTCAAAATACATTTTTCTTACCCGACGGGTAAGGCCCGGAACAATATCACATGAGGTGGACAAATCTCTGGGACCTGACCTATTGTATCCCAGACTGTTGTGGAATGTAAGGGAGGATTGCAAAAAACAAAATGTTTCATCTATAAGTACGGGTGAGGTGCATCCTGACTGGAGGGTGGCTAAATCTGTACATCTGTTTCAGAAGCGTTACAATTGAAACCAGGTAACTATAGGCCTGCGAATTTGACTTGGTTTGTCGGCAAATTATTGGAGGTGATTTCAAAAGAGAGGATTCACAGAGATTTAAAGAGGCAAACATCGATTATGTATAGTCAGCAAGATTTATTGCGAAGAACATAGCTTCTCTCAAACTTAACTGAGTTTATTGAAGAAGGTACCACAAGCTTGTCAGGGTAGTGAACCTTGTTTACTTGGAATATAGTAAAGCTTTTGATAGGGTTCTGCATGGCAGACTAATTAATAAGATTTTGTCATGTGGGATTGATGGTGAGCGTGCCAATTGAATGTATAATTGGCTGAAATGTAGGTGAGGGAGAATGGTACTGGAGGGCCTATTTCTCGGTCAGGAGGCCTCCTATCAACAGTGTGCCACGGTGATCAGTTGTGAATCCGCTTTTATTTGATTTTGTATAAATGATGCGGCTAAGAATGTAGAAGGCTTTGTCTGCTAGTTTGCACACGACATCAAATTTGGTAGCATAGTAGATATTGAAGAATGTTTACTGAGTTCACAATGGGGTCCTGTTCAAATGAGTCAATGTGCTGTAAATTTCCAAATATAGTTCAGTCTGGATAAATACGAATTATTGCATTTTTGTATGAGAAAAAAATGGCATAGGGCTTATGCAATTAATGATTGGGCCTTGCTTTGTGTGGTAGAACACAGGGATCTAGGGTTTTGGGTGCATAATTCTTTTAAGTTAGCGTCACTTAGAGACAGGATGTTTAAAATGATGTTTCGCACTCTTGCCTTCATTGCCCAGTCGTTTGTGTACAGTAATTGCGAATTTATGCTGAAGTTTTACGGGACATTGTTAATTCCTCTTCTGTCACACGGTGTCCAGTTCTTGTCACCCTGTTGCAGGAAGGATATTATGTCGCAGGAGATGACTCAGTAGAGTTTTACATGGATGTTATGAGTAATGGAACGACTGAGTTATATAAAAAGCTGAACAGACTGGGATTTTTTTTCACTGACGTTTCGGAAGTTCACATCCTGAGGAAGTCGTGGATATGGGCACAATCACAACGTTTAAATGACACTTCGAGAAGTAAATGAAAAAGAAAGATTTGGAGGAATTTGGGCCAGGAGCAGGTGGGAGAGGTTATTTTTGTTTGAGATTATGTTATTTATGGACTGTTTGGATTAAACTGTCTGTTTTGGTGCTGCATGATTCGATGACTCTATGACTCTTTCACCTGAGCTTTTTCTTAACATGGCATGCCAGGTGCTTATTTTAACTTTTTTTTGACCAATGAAATACTCGTTTTAAATATATGAGTATCAAAAAGCACATTGTGCATAGATTTGATGGGAAATGATCATTTTCATTCTGCGAACATTTGGGGAAATTGTATGTCCCTGTATGCTTAGGCAGTTGATGGTTCTTAATACTATGGCACTTCTATAACGGTATCAAGTACCCAAGTCTGAAAGTGACACGAATCAGTGCATTGCTTCACCAGTTTAACTGTCATTTTAGAATTCTAATTGAAAAAAAGTTTTCAGGTTAGGGTTTTCTTGTGAACCGAAGTGTTAAGATTAATGGTTTTGTAGAATGACATACGTTCTATTTAACATAAATACACATATGGGAAGAGGAAATAATCTCTTTGCTTAGTTGTGCTGCAAGTACATTTAGCTGTGCAATGCATGCCCACTGAATATGGGAGTTAGTTCAGTGACAATTGACAAAGCGGTTCAATGTTTATTTAACTATTCTCTATGCTGAGATTTTTCACTGAAAGCCCCACAAAGATATGAGGCCCTCATTCAAACGTAGTATTTGTCATTAAACGTGATAAATGAGCACGATCAGAGTTTCCTGAACGGAATGTTGAGACGAACAGGAGGGCACTAACGCGGAACCTGCATTGTCATCTGTAATGAATGTGCAATTCGACAGAAAATCGCTGCATAGTCTTAAACGGGACAACATTATCTGCCTTCAATACATTTGCAGAGAGGAGTCCGTATGTACAATCAAATGTGCTAATGCTTTAACATGTTTCATTATGTTTAGTATTAATATTCTTTATGTAATTCAGGCATAGTAGAATGCTTATAACGAATTGAGTAGACACACATTCACCCCAAACTGCCTGAGCTTGCAATTATTCTTCCTTCCTCTATTACAAGAAAGTTGACTCCAGGTTTCAAATGTGATATCGTTTTCTGATGTTGACCACACCTATGATTGTTTTCAATCAGAAATTAGGCAATTACCTATTGAAGAGACACGTCTGATCGTAACGTTCGAATGTTAATTGAGTTGTTGAAGAGAAGAAGAGAGAAAAAAATCTGTAGAGAACACTAATCATTTCGTTTTAAGTTGCCTTCTGAAGTTATTAGTTCAAATTACAAATTCTGTCACTTAATACTTCACTTAAATCAAGTGTGCCTGTTTTACCTCAAGTATGGCAATGCCTCAAACAGATACTAAAACCAAAGTCTTTATCTAATCGCAAATTTCAGCGCAAACCGAACAACAAACTGATGCTGATATTACTCGAGTGACTTACAGTGAATAGTCTTTAACTTTGCAAGAACAAAAGTACTTGTGTAAAGTTCAAGAACACAATGATTGGTATTAGTTCAAATGTTAGTTTACTGAAGGGAGCTGACTTACTATTCACAGCAACACAAATCATTTTCTAAACAAAAAAATATAATGGTAGTCATGATTCTGGGTATTTGGTAAAAGTTAACGAACACCATGACAAGCTTCAACATGTGCTAAATTAACATTTCCAGATATGGGCATCATTTTACTATCATATTTGTTAGATAAAACTATGGAGATGGCTGTAGCAGTCTTATGAAGCCACATGTCAGGCTGTGCAATTCTGCTTTATTGGGGAATGACAAAGAAATTCCTGAAAAAGAATGGAGTTCCTTTCCCTCTTACGGAAGCCATACAATGTGTTTGAATAGGTCTGATTTTTTTTTTTAAATTTGAAATTTGGCTACATATCTAGAATAGCATTGTACCAAGTTTCACTGAATGTATCTTGATCAAAACAGATCTCAGAAAGTACAAGGAAGGTAAGAGCAGTATTAAATTTCTTGCATTTGAGTCTGAACCTTGGAGAGATCATATGATATCATAGGAAACAATAGGAAATGTGGTGCTTCAACGTTGCTTAAATGATTACAATATGAGTAATAACAATAACAGGGCTTTGCAATAGATTCCCCGCTGACTGACAAATAAGCACAGAATGTACAAAATATATCTGTAAGATAAAACAGAGCTGAGTGTGGGGGTGTGTTACTGGGTAGGGGGAGAAAGCAGAGGTGTCTATGCATTTCAGATCAGTCACTGTGGGAATGTGGGCATCGCTCCATTATTTGCATTTATTTCCTATCCCAAGTTGCCCTTGAAATCAATGCTTAATATATCGATTCAGAGCGCGGTTGAGAGTCAATCACATTGCTGTTTTTTGGAGTCAAATGTACGCCATTATGCCGGAACAGGTTAAGATGGATGATTGTCTTCCTTGAAGAACGACATTAGTCAGAAGTGTCTTTCTGTCAATCAACAGATGAATCCCAGCCATTAGTAGATTCTTAACTACAGGTTTTAAAAAAAAGAGAGAATTCAAATCAACACATCTGCTGGAGATCGAAACACGGGAATAGAACATTAACTCAGTTTGTGTATTGAGAGTCTTGCGATAATACCACTTGCCATCGCCCTCTTTGCACCCCGCCCGCCTCACTTCATACATCCAAAATCATCACCATCATTGCCTTGTGGGTTCATTAAACAATTTAATTGTGATATAGTGCAGTTTAAGCAGTGGTGGATATCTAAGCATAATTAAGAGATCAAAGCGAGCTGAACTTGAGAATAAGGTGTTGAACTGCGATCTAGACCTGCTTCCATCCACAATATTCAGGCTGTTAATCATAAACTTGCGGAGGAAGTAGCACAAATGCTACCCAGTGGCAGTCATGAAATGACAGCATATTTCTAACTCAGGGCAGCGAATGCTTTGGATATTAACTGGCTCGTGGTGGTGCTCCGATGTATCTGTGGTCGTTGATTTTCTAGATCGAGGTGGTCACATGCTTGCAAGGTGCTCTCTAAGGATCATTAGTAAATTTCAGCAGTACATCTAGAAGCCAGCATAGATCTGCCATTGAGGATCGATACTTGAGGGGGAGAAGCTTGTGGATGTGTTAACAATCAAGCAGTTTGCTTTGTCCCGGATAGTGTCAAGTTTCTGAAGCATTGTTGGAGTTGCACCCATTCAGGAAAGTGGGGACTATCACCCCAAACTACTGAGTCGTGCCTTGTAGATGATCGACAGGCTTTGGAGGGTCAGGTTGTGAGTTACTAGCCGCTGTATTCCAAGCCTCTGCACTGCTCTTGTGGCCAATGTATTTATGTGGCAAGTTCGGTTGCGTTGCTGATCAATGGTTGAGCGGACGCACGTTGATGGGGGGGTACTTAGGGATGGTAAGACCATTGACTCGCAAAGGATAATCGTTGAGGTTTCTCTACTTGCAGATAGCTATTTCTTGTCACTAGTGTGTCATACCTGTTACTTGTTAATTGTGAGCCCAAGGCCAAACTCAAGCACATGTACAGACGTCATAGTGTGAACTATTACTTACCTGAAAATGTCATAAAACGCATAATTGTTAGCATTAAGACGGCAAGATAGAGAAGTACACACTCACCAATAGGCAGGTAAGTGAAAAGGCAAAAAAAAAAGTTATAGAAGAATGTGACCTTTAAAAAATTGGATCGAATGACAAATCTTGACGCAATTGGTAAATGCAGAGACAAGCTGTGCTACATAGACAAACTCTTTGTATTTATATCTCAGATATTTGTTATATATTATGCCGCAAAAATATACATTGTTTACTTAATTCATGTCACTCGAGCGCAAATTTATAGCTGTACTGGTAGACTGACATATCTGTCTGAAATATGACAATAAAAGTTCTGTAAGCCGGATATTCCTTGATCATCAGGCAAGATTTGTCTCCCACACATTAACTTTGAAAGATATTGTAGACTACACAAAAATATAGTCGAATATATAAGCAACAACATCTATCTGGCGAAAAAACATGGATGTGCCTACCTCCTTGTTTGGGCATTAATTACGTGCAATTGTACAGGATCATATTGCAATGAAGTTCAACGTTTTCCATGCCATTACACATATTTATCGCATATGCAGTTAAGTCTTGTTTCTCCGATGAAAGAAAAGCTGAAGGGACTCATGTGACTCAGACGATTGCTTGAACGAAGAGATATGACTTCAAGTTCCACTTATTCTGCTGCTGTTATGACAATTCTGACAGGTCTACTTGGAAAGCACGTCCAATGACAGCTGGAGTACTTAGCGCTGAAGCAACTTAGTTTACATATGTCTATTCATATGTAAGAGTCTACTCTTGCATTCTTGATTTTGTCCGAAATGAAGTGTGTTTTTTACGCAATTGAGTATGAGTTTTTTTTTGTTGTTTGCTGATTTTACTCAAAAGCCTACTTCCTCGATATCTAAGATAAAAGGTACTGCAGATGCTGGAGAATCCGAGATAACAAGCATGGAGCTGGATGAACACAGCAGGACAGGCAGCATCACAGGAGCAGGAAAACTTGACGTTTCGGGCCTAAACCCTTCATCAGAAATGGGGGAGGGGAAGAGGGTTCTGAAATAAATAGGGAGAGAGGGGGAGGTGGATAGAGGACGGATAGAGTAGAGGATAGGTGGAGAGGAGGCAGACAAGTCGAAGAGGCGGGGATGGAGACAGTAAAGGTGAGTGTAGCTAGGGGGGTAGGGAGGCGATAGGTCAGTCCAGGGAGGACGGACAGGGTAAGGGGGCGGGACGATGTTAGTAGATAGTAGATGGGGGTGTGGCTTGGGGTGAACAACTGCACCTCCCAGTTGCGAACCATTTCAACACCCCCTCCCATTCCTCAGATGACATGTCCATCCTTGGCCTCCTGCAATGCCACAGTGATACCACCCGAAGGCTGCAGGAACAGAAAATCATATTCAGCCTGGGAACCCTGCAGCCCAATGGCATCAATGCGGATTTCACAAACTTCAAAATCTACCCTCCACAAACCGCATCCCAAAACCAGCGCAGCTCATCTACACCTCCCGAACCTGTTTTTCCTCTCACCCCAAGCCACACCCCAATCTCCTATCTACTAACATCATCCCGCCCCCTTGACCTGTCCGTCCTCCCTGGACTGACCTATCTCCTCCCTACCCCCCTACCTACACTCACCTTTACTGGCTCCATCCCCGCCTCTTCGACTTGTCTGCCTACTCTCCACCTATCCTCTCCTCTATCCATCCTCTATCCACCTCCCCCTCTCTCTCTATTTATTTCAGAACCCTCTTCCCCTCCCCATTTCTGATGAAGGGTTTAAGCCCGAAACGTCAAGTTTTCCTGCTCCTGCGATGCTGCCTGTCCTGCTGTGTTCATCCAGCCCCATGCTTGTTATTCCTAGATATCTAAGTTTCTTCCAAACATTACAGCAATACCAATTACAACTTCATACAAATGTTCTTAGAAAAATTCACTGCCTGATCCCAGCCCTAGACGAATGCCGATCCAGTGTTTGTACTCTCCTCAAAGTTCTAGTTATCAACTGTTTTTTCTGACTGTGTTGACTGTTCCTTTAACATATATGCTTAACTGGAGCATGAGATATTTTTGTTCCAACGTTTCTTCGCATTATATTCTTATCTTGCAGCTCATCATTTGTTTCAGAGAAGCAACACACAGCACAGCTGTAGTCTTTATTTACAAAAACAAAATCCTGCTATCTACTTCCTCAGTGATTACTGCAGTTTTCACAAGTATGGTTTTGTTTTTTCACAAACATGCAACTACAAACGATTTTATCCTGCTTTTCTAATTGTCCCATTCAACATCGTTCTGATTAGTTTAGCGTTTATGCAATAGAAGGTCTATATTTTACTCCTTTATGCACCCGCTCCCCCACCCCCACCCCACGTACTTCATTTATTGAAATTATGATTTGCAACCTCGGAACAGTAATTCTGAAAATGGACGCAAATTAATGCTGATTTCATGCAACTGTTTTTGTGATCGATTTGTTTTTATTCTTTTCACCATTTTGACTTTAAATCCAGCCATTCCTTTCCACTTTCCGACTTCATAATTTCTTTTGAATTTCAATTTTCGTTCCCATTGTCATTCTTTAGATGTTTTCTAATGAGCTCTCTAGCAGAATTCTGTTTAATCAATTGTCACTGCATTGCTTCCCATTCTTAATTACTCATTGTGACCTCCGTGAGGACAATGTCTTTTTTAACCAATTTCTTTCTAATTACTCCCCACTTGAATTCTATCTTGCTATCGTTTTTGAACTTTCTTCAAAATCTAAACTCATCGTGTGATTTGCGCTTCTTGTGAACATTCTGATCCTCCTGTGTTTATTTCTTTAAGGATTGCCACAATCTCTTGAGCAAACACAGACTTATCAGTTGTTCTTCCATTTCCGTTACATGTATAGTTCTTATTCCCGGATTTAACAACATGAGGTGCAATCTTCCTCAATATTCACACTGTATCAATAGTGTATTCACTATTGTTGGAAGTTGACGTCTTCTATTTCGTTCATGCATCATTATGTTTTCAGCTGCTAAAACAAATGTGTAGTCCTTTGTATATTCATCATCTGCAAAGCTGTCCAAGTAGAAGAACAAACTCCACTACATTTGTTTTCCTTCTCTCTCTCTCTCTGTGCGTGTGTGTGTGTGTGTGTTTGAGAGAGAGAGAGAGAGAGAGAGATAGAGAAAGAGAGTGAGAGAGGGATAGAGAGAGAGAGAGAGAGAGAGAAACAGAGCTAAAGAGTGAGAGAGGACAATCCTTTAACTTGTTCCACATACTCACAGATTCAGATTTTTTAAAATGTTAATATTTGCATCACATTCAATTTAATTACATTGTATTGGTCTCTGCCGCGGCCTGTCTCAGTCTAGATTTCATTTTTTGGGTTCAGCTGTTTAGCTAAACCTTCGACTGGCTATCCCTAGTTAGAAATCACAGAGTGCTTGCAGTCGCACTTGGATTTCAGTAGTTATTATGTTTTGTGGTTGTATGTCTTACTTTGTGTGTTAGACGTTTGTGCACTTTTGAATCGTGTATTGCTTTTATTTCCCCCATCAATGTTTTTCAAAGAGAAAGCACTTCTATATATTCCCCTAAGCAACATAATAGCCTCTCAAAATTCTCCAACAGACTTTTAATATGGCATTCTCTCGGGCTACAGACCTGGGGATATATGCTCTCAGGTGCACAGAACGGCGTGTGTCATAGCCTTTTTTATTTTCCAGACTGTCTGTCTTTTCACTCAAATTTAGGAATAGTCTGCATAAACGTGCTGTGGTTGATACATTTGTCATCGTTTCTGATAGCTCATTCTCATTCAGGTAAATTGGAAGAATATTTATACTTTTGGTTAAATAAAAAAAAAAATCTCTGAGTCATTCATTGCAAGCAGCTGTCTTCTGTTAGCTAACCCAAATGGTATTAATCTGTTTAGACTGAAACCAAGAATCAATTTGAAAATCGTATTCTGAGCGAGTGCTCATGTCTCCCTTTTTAAACATCTGAGCATCATATTCTTAATCAATTTATTAGCTTTTCTGTAATTTGAGGCTGTGTGTAGTCAATTGGAAAAGAAGATGATATCGGACATTATTTTTAAAAAAAATGTTTGTTTCCTCACAGATCTTACCAAAGAGCAAGACGGTAGGAAGTGACAATAATTTGGCTGTCTGCTTTAACTTGGCCTTAATATTAAATAACAAAATTTTGGATCAGAGGCCTACAGAATTCGACACTGTAATGAGAATGTAAATAGATAGACGATAGTACAGCCATGATTTTTTTTTTTTTTTAGTCTCAGTCAGGGCCAGGGGGATCAGAATAAATCTCATGTACGAGTTTATAGAGGGAGTGGGATTTATGTCATCGTGAAAAGTAAAGTTTCTGTAGTCTTGAGGCAGTCAACGGGAACAACCAGTTCTCTAATATGTCAAAAGGGTAAGCATGTTTATATGAAGAGGGTGCACATTGCGAACAAGCAGATCCGTGTAGACAAAAGGGGAATTCAGTTCACAAAGAACTGCATAAGCAGAGGATGATTAATAAACAACTTCACACTGTGCGTCCTGCACAACTTTGTTTTTGATTTTTTTCTCAGAAATTGTATAGCACTATCATTGACTATGAATGTATTCTGTTTTGCAAAGTTCGTTGTATATTCATTACCTTGTAAAAATGAAGAAGAACCCGTCGAACTGTGGATGTCACTTGATTCAGCATTCCAAACTCGTATTTTGAAAAATGGGGAAATGGCAATCTGTTCCAAAACTCGATTAAGTAGATCACCATACTAGATAAGCTGAATTATAATTTTGAAGTTCAGAAATTGAGACAAGTCAGTTAAATCGACTGGCACCTAATTTAATTCAAATGTATCTGAATAAGGGACACTGGATACTAAAATTTAACTCTGTTTTCTGTTTACAAATGCTTGCAGACCGGCTGAATTTCTACCGCAGTTTTTTCCTTCACCTAACCTGGTTACATAGCATCACTGCCTCGACCTGTTTGAATAAGTTATTCGCTCAAAGTATCCAATATGTCATGAAAAAATACATAAAACCATTTCAAGGAGAAAGCAGAGAATCTTGTTCCGAAAGCTCCACGTTTCAGATGCAGCTAAATCTGTTCGTGGTTTTATATCTGAGCATTTTTATTGTTCTGACATTATTATTTTGCTTCTGATTCTAATTCTGATTATTATTATTATTATTATTATTATTATTATTATTATTATTATTATTATTATCACTTTTATTATTTCTTTCATGTGGGCATTACTAATGTACCCATATGTTTTGCACATCCTGAGTTGCCCTTGAGAGCATTTTGATGAGTAGGCTTTTTAAAATATGAAAATTTATGTGAATACGTTACGTTAAGAATTCAACATGCTCCTACATCAGTCACAAACACACCTAGATTTACTTCAATAGACTATGATCTTCCATTATCTTCAACTCACCTATTAAATAGATTTTTTTTTTTTACGAGGGAGAAATGGCATTCCTGGTGCATTTCTTTCCTTTGTACTTATATGTTGAATTTTTGCATTACGTGTCATAAAACTCTATGACCAATCCACCAAAAATGAGGAAAACGTCTTCAGGACAACTATAACAACATTTTGATTTTAAGTCAAGTATATGAAAGGAAATCTTTAATTCTGTTTCATTGTATCCTTCAGGTCTTAATTTGGAAATGAATGGTCAGGAAGGCAAAATAATGAATACATTCCTCTGCACCTCTGCAGGAAACTTAAGCGTACATTGTTATATAGTACTGCTCTGACCAAAATGAAGTAAGGTATCCAAAGTCGTTAGAAGCATGGAATCTTTTCTTCCATGCACAGAATTTGACTTTTTGGCATATCAGGTTGCATGCAGGTCGCTATGTCCCATACTCCAAGAGGCACAAAATATTAAAACATCCAGGAGCCAGAAACATATTTCTCACTTTTTTTAGGTGGCAATTTACAATGACAGATTTCAAAAGTTGGTAATGGAATCCATGTATTAACCACAGTTGCTTTGGGACTGAGTCAATAAAATCTCTGAATCAAGGAACACATTTCATTCTTAAATCTATTCTCCCCAGTCATGGCTGAAGACATAAACCCAAAAGTTGAAATAACACCAACGTTTGTCGATTCAGACTTTTACATTGTCTTATCAACATGAGTATTAAAGAGAAGTACCGTTTTATACAACGTCAAAGGTCTACAAGCCATTTTTAACCCATACATGTAGCTCTCTAGTTCACAGGACTGAAACTTTGTGTTTGCGGTTGGAAATGCATGCTGTTTCAGGGATATGTGTTAATTGTTTCAGTTTGCATGCTTCTTGTATCGGCATAGTCCTAAAGGGCTTATCCTGTGGAATGTAAAGCTCAATGATACAGTCAGATTTATAACAGATCATAGTCTCAAATCTGTTAATTTCTGCAGACCCAAAGCGACTAGTACTTTGATAAAGTGTATTCTGGTTTAAAAGAAAGAATAAAAAAGCACTTCCGAGTAACTGCAATGAATGTAGCCGAGGAGAGAGACAGGTCACTACGTAGCAGATGATTATATCAAGCAGCTGAGCACACAGTGTGGTTTACAGCGAGAATTAAGAGTTACTTAATGGATTAGCTTGTTTCCTAATAACGTAGCTGATTTGCATGTACATAGATGTTTCTATGAAAGAGCAGTTCCGAGGAAACTAAGGATTATTAACTTCAAAAGGGAAGGAGGGGGACAGAAAAAGAGAAACAGGAATATAATTCTGTAACAACTAGTGGAATAAATGCGTGAGATATCGAGTGATTTCGACTGAAATTAAGAGAGTAAGTTTCGTGTCACAGATGGTTGGTATCTGCAAAAAACAACCCTCCAAGAGATCACGTTCAAAAAGAACACACATCAGTTCCACCACCAAATTCGACAACATCACTTCCACAGTGGACTTCGACAATGTAGCTTCCACCAACGCTGCTGACAAGTCCGCTTTCACAACCAACAATGCCGCTTCTGCTGCTGATGCTGACGATGTCACTTCCATTAACACTGCTGACCACATCCCTACTTCAGCATCCCTCCACGTGACCATTCCCTAACACACACCCACTCCCAGAAAGTCTGCACCCCCACTCCAAACTTCAGCTGCACATTTTGCCCCAAGCCCATGCCCTGCCTGGTATTCATGATCCGACGAGAACTGCCCCTGACTGAATAGGAGCAGTCAGTCCTCAGCAAAGGACGCACATTCATTCACCTGTGACCACATAGCAAAAATATCCGGATATGTCCGAATGTTGTATTTTTTTCCCGGTCCCTGTTCCGTGCCTATTTCTTAAACAGGGTGTAAATGTACCCTTTGCAGACTCATTCTCCCACCTCCAGCAAACCCCAACCTGCTGGACACCACCCCCAGGCCTTCTACCCTCCCTCAACTTTGTCATCTCCAGCTGCTGTTTCGACATCAATTACGTCAATTTCTCCACAAATTTCACTCAATCCCACTTCTCTCCAATGGAACATACAGCCCTCCGCTCCCTCCAGTCCAACCCCAACTTCCCCATCAAACCCGCTGCTAAGGGTGGCGTGGTAGTGGTATGGAGTACTGGCCTCTACATCGCGGATATCAGGTACTAGCACTCTGACACCTCTCCTTACCGGTCCCTTGACATGACGTCACCCTGATCACCAAACCATCATCTACCAGGCAATCACTGAACTTATCACCTCAACAGACGTCCCACTCAGAGGCTCCAGCCTCGTCATTCCCCAACTCTGCACCACCAATTTCTATCTCCTTCACAAACTCCACAAACCTGACCGTTTGCCTCTGCCAGCTCCTGCCCTACTGAACTCATCTCTACGTACGTCAACTCTGTCTTTTCCCATATGTCCCAGGAACTCCCTATGTAAATTCAGAACACTATCCACATCCTCCAGCACATCCAACACTCTCAATTCAGAACCCGACACCTCATCTTAACCGAGACCATTCAATCCTTGTACACTTGTATCACCAACGCTGGTGGCCTAAAAGTCTTCCGCTTCTGCATCCCTCGTAGGCCCAACCAATCGTTTCCACACCACACCCTCACCCGCTTAACAGAACTTGCCCATAACCTCAACAACTTTTCTTTTAACTCCGCCCACTTCCCACAAACTAAAGGGATGGCTTTGGGCACCCGTATGGCTCGGAGCTGTACCTGTCTTTTCGTAGAATATGTGGAATATTCCCTGTTGTGACGTTTCACTGGAAGCATCCCTCACCTCCTCCTCCGCTTCACTGATGACTGTATAGGCGCTGCCTTCTGCTCCCAGGAGGAGCTTTCAGATTTCGTGAACCTTACTGCATCTTTCACGTCAAACTTAAATTCACCTAAACCATCTCTGACACCTGCTTGCCCTACCTGAACCGTCACAGCAGCGACATGTATTCCAAATCCACTGACCCCTTATATATACCTTAACTACATCTCCTCTTGCCCACCTCCTGCAAGAATTCAATTCTTTTTTCCCAATTCCGCCGCCTCCATCACATCTGCTCACAAGATAGAGCATTTCACTCCCGCACATCCCGGATGTCCTACTTATTAAAATAAAGCAACTTCCAGCATCCGTTGATCCACAATTCCCTCCATCATATCTCTTGCATTTCCCACACTACCTGAAAAAAAGATAAGGACTGTATCCGCCTCATGCTCACATGCCACCCTACCAACCTCTACATCCAATGTATCATCCTCTGCCACTTCCACCAAATGCAAACTGACCACACTAACAAAGAGATATTTCCCTCCTCACCCCTATCATTCTTTCGTATAGTCCACTCACAGCACAACTACCTCGCCCTCGCTATGTTCCCCACCAAACCCACCACACTCATCTTCTTTCCCTGGAACCACAGGACATGCTTCAGCTGCCCTGAAACCTTCCCGCTCACCTCCATCCAAGCTCCAAGGCAAACTTTCCAAATCTGAAAGGGGTCCACCTGTATATCCTCCAGAATGGTCAACTCAATCTTTTGCCCCCAATGTAGTATCCTCTACATCATTGAGACCAAGTGGAGACTTGGTGACTGTTTCACGGAACATTGTCACTTTGTACTCTGTAATCAACAACTGCTTCCGGTTTCTCACTGATTTTACTCCCACTCTCTCTCCCTTAGTAACATGCCCATCCCGGGCCTCCTCCAGTGTCACAATAACGCCACACCTAAACTGGAGGAACAACACGTTATATTCCACCTCGGGAGACTTTAGATCGGAGGCCTTGGTGTAGATTTCACCAGTTTCAAAATCTCCCCAGTCGGGTCTAATCCCATGTCCAAACCCTTGCTCTCATCCCTGCCTACTTGATCTGACACAACATGTCCATCTTCTTTCCAACCTATCCACCCCACAATTACAACTGAACAATCTCCACTACCCTCGATCAGCATCAAACTATTACCATCCCACGTACCTTCTCCCAGCTCAAACACTGCTCTCTCTATTTATTTCCCAGCTTCCTTCTCCTTCTCAAGTCTGGCTGAAGGGTCCTGACCCGAAGTGTCAACTTTCCATCTCCTCTCATGCTGTCTGACTCTCTGTGTCTTTTCTGTTCCACAGCGCACTGACTCTGACTCCAACATCTGCAGTTCTTGCTATCTCCGTGATCCTCTGTTCCTCTCTCCCAAAAATACAAAATGACGACACTGCACTGAAAGAGTTCTGTAATTTTTGGAGTTAAAAAACCTAGACATCCGTTTCCAAGGACCCAGTGATGATGAGTCTCAAAATTTATTCACGTAACAGCACTTATGAATTTCTCACCGTTCAGTGTGGATATCTGAAATTTTCACCTTCTTTTTTTGTTGTATCTTTACTCATCTACTTTGCATTTAAAGTCCACTTTAAAATATCTGCGTGTCATTCACACACATGACTCTTTTTTTTTGAATCGTCGTCAAACATGCAAATATCACATTGGGTTCGAACATACACGTCACTGATACTCTTTTTTGGGGGGAACTCTTGGTGCCCAAGCTGTATCTATTATTCTGCATTGGTAGTCACAGAACACAAGCTGCCTTTACAGAATGGTCTTTTCGATTTTGATTTTCCTTTTTGAAAAAACCTACTCTTGTTGCAATTACATGGTGAAAATACTAAAATAATAACAATGGGGAATCCAGCGAGTCTGACAGCATATCTGTTGCGAGAGCAAAGTTAACTCTTTCAGCCCAGTGACCATTCCTCTGAACAGTGTCTATTGTACGTAACCAAGGTACCATAAATTGACGGCTTCTTCAAAATTTCCACATTGCAAAAGACAGCAATCACATTTCTCGCTTATGATTTCTTTCTCATAAATCAATGTTATTACTTGAAGCCTAATCTGATCGTTATTTTGTATTTATCTCGATATGACAACATTTGGAACAGATGGCAGTATTTTGCAAACATCTCACTTTAAGCTCAGAGGTGAACAGCTCAGAGGTATCACATTTTCGATGACGTCGTGATAAAGATAGTTCTGTTACTATTACCTTTTACAAGTTACAGACGAATTTTCTTTGACCAATTTGTGATGTCGATCACAACTCAGGAGCATTTTGAAGCTATAGTTATATCATCATTGTTGGCCACTATAATTAATCTTTCCCCAGATTTGATCAAGATTTGTTTTCCCTCTTCTCTGACAGTTCAACAACATTTATGGAAGTGTCTGAAACTAGGAATTTTCTCAATGAAGACAAACATAAAGTGATTGCTTCTTTTCTTATTTTTATCTACTTATCTATTATTATTAACTACGATTATTAACTTTGTATTTCCCCTGAAATTGCTTTCCTGACCTGAACCAATCGAACTCCTCTTCTTTAGCTGCTGCAGTGTGGAATTGTATCGTGCACCAATTCCTTAGGTTTTATTTCTCATTGACAACTTTATACATCCTATTTTTGAAATATGTGATTTTACTTTCTATAACTAGCATACAAATTCAAAAGGGTAATATTATTTTCAACATGATGAGCATCACCATACACGCATTGCACAAAAATATGATCAGAATTCCACCATTACATGGGAATTGAAAATCTTTGATATCATTATATAGCATGTTTTCTCTATTTCCACATTAAAAACAAATTAAACATTTCTTGTTCCTCGGTCCTGATCGTAGAGCGTTCAAAATTTACTTAATAATCGGCAGAAACAAAAGAAACAATTTATCTCAATCCGAAAATGATGGAAAAACTATATTTTTTTAATAGTTCTCATCTCATTCAACTGAGTCGGAAAAGGAAACGATGTTTCCAGATCCATCTCACAAAGGCCATCAGGATTGTTTATAAACTCAATCAACTCACCTTTCACTCTTCCAAGTTCTTTGCTTAAAAAATAGTAAATTTATACAACCCATCAATATAAGAGAACCCGAGATAACATGGCGTGGGGCTGGATGAACACAGCAGGCCAAGCAGCATCACAGGAGCAAGAAAACTTGACGTTTCGGGACTAGACCCTTCATCAGAAATGGGGGAGGGGAAGAGGGTACTGAAATAAATAGGGAGAGAGAAGGAGGCGGATAGAGGTTGGATAGAGGAGAGGATACGTGGAGAGGAGGCAGACAAATCGAAGAGGCGGGGATGGAGCCAGGAAAGGTGAGTGTAGGTGACGGGTAGGGAGGAGATAGGTCAATCCAGGGAGGACGGACAGGCCAAGGGGGCGGGATGAGGTTAGTAGATAGGAAATTGGGGTGGAGCTTGTGATGGGAGGAGGGTATAGGTGAGAGGAAAAACAGGTTAGGGAAGTGGAGATGAGCTGGGCTGGTTTTGGGATGCGGTTGGGGGAGGGGAGATTTTGAAGCTTGTGAAACCCACATTGATACCATTGGGCTGCAGGGTTCCCAGCCTGAATATGATTTGCTGTTTCTGCAGCCTTCGGGTGGCATCACTGTGGCATTGCAGGAGGCCCAGGATGGACATGTCGTCTGAGGAATGGGAGGGGGAATTGAAATGTTTCGCGACTGGGAGGTGCAGTTGTTTGTTACAAACTGAGCGCAGGTGTTCTGCAAAGCGATCCCCAAGCCTCCGCTTGGTTTCCCCGATGTAGAGGAGGCCACAAGGGGTACAGCGGATGCATTTTACCACATTGGCAGATGTGCAGATGAACATCTGCCTGATGTGGAAAGTCTTCTTGGGGCCTGGGATTGGGATGAGAGATGAGGTGTGCGGGAAGGTGTAGCACTTCCTGCGGTTGCAAGGAAAAGTGCCGGGTGTGGTGGGGCTGTAGGGGAGTGTGGAGCGGACAAGGGAGTTGCGGAGGGAGTGGTCCCTCCAGAAGGCAGATAAGGGTGGGGAGGGAAAAATGTCTTTGATGGTGGGGTCTGATTGCAGATGGCGGAAGTGTCGGAGGATGATGCGTTGGATCCGGAGGTTGGTGGACTGGTACGTGAGGATGAGGGGGATTCTTTTTTGGTTATTATTGCAGGGAAGGGGCGTGAGGGGTGTGTTACGGAAAATGCGGGAGACACGTTCGAGCGCGTTCTCGACCACTGTGGGTGGGAACCAATCTGATGCCCATCTAACCTACACTATTCCATTATCATCCATATGTTTATACAACGACCAATTAAATGCCCTTAAATTTGGCGAGTCTCCAACTGCTGCAGGCGAGGCATTCCATGCCCTGACTACTCTCTGAGTAAAGAATCTACCTCTGACATCTGTCCTAAATCTATCACCCCTCAATTTAAACCTATGTCCCCTCGTGCTAGCCATCACCATCGGAGGAAAAAGGCGCTCACTGTCCACCCTATCTAATCCACTGATCATCTTGTATGCCTCTATTAAGTCACCCATTAACCTTCTTCTCTCTAACGAAAACAGCCTTCAGTCCCTCAGCCTTTCCTCATAAGACCATCCCTCCATACCAGGCAACATCCTGGTAAATCTCCTCTGCACCGTTTCCAACGTTTCCACATCCTTCTTGTGATGTGGTGACCAGAACTGCACGCAATACTCCAAGTGCGGCCATACCAGACTTTTGTACAGCTGCAACATGACCTCACGGCTCTGAAACTCAATCCCTCTACCAATAAAACCAAACACAACGCACGCCTTCTTGACAACCCTATCAAAAAATTACATGGCAATTAATCGAGGATACATGCAATGGAATGCATAGATGTCTGATTAAAAACATGCATTCCAGTCTGCAGCTCGAATTCATTTCCTTTTAGTTTTTTTTTTCCACTTAAAGAATGCTCTGCTGATTTAACAAACGGGAAACGTCACATTGTCCAACATTCAATTAAATCTACAGATGTTTTACACTGTCCCATAACTTACATACATCTTACTTCCACACAAAATATGCATTTCGAGTAATGATTGCATCATCTCAAATTCTTACAAGCGCGCAAGCACTCAATTTATTAACACAAGTGCAAGAATTCAATTAGGGAGGTTTACAGAAAGAAGCATGGCAAAAATTTCAGAATTGGGAAACAAAGTTCAGTTGTTTTTACCAATGTTTGTGTGCGGAAAGGGAAGAAAATTGTAGCAATTATGCAGCATTTACGATTGTCACGATGTCACTGGAATCTTTGGAAACAGTTAAAATTAACTTTGTCGTGAAGCAGCTTAAATTAGAAGCAATGGCAATGGAAAGGAGAAGGAAAGTATAGCCTTCACATTAAACAAAAAAGAAAGTAAGAGAAAGGGAAGCTAAAAACAGGAGCAAGGGTAAAAAAGAAGGTTTCTGAATTTCAGGTTTTTGGATCTGAATAGTCAAACACGAATTAAAAGTTCAGATAACTATGAGTTGATTCAAATATCAAACTTTGACTTCCGAAATCAAATTGAATTTATATATGGTAGGCATAGGGGATAAGACAAATTCTCAATTGAAATGGGTAAAGTAGATTTCATTGAATATAGAAAAAAATCATTCACCACAGTGGGAAAAAATAACCCCTGGGTGAAAGAATTTTTTTTTAAAAAAAATCAGGTATTTTCAATGTAATAGAGTAAACCAAATGAAGTCGCATTATAAGTGGTTTAGAAAGAAAACAAAACATCACTGGGAAAACGAATGTGGACAAAAAGGAAAAGCCAGTGAGATTTGTTGAAGCAGCGAAGGAAAGCACAGTGGAAACTAACACTTTACAAAAGAATGTACAACATTATCAGGTTTTGGTCAAAACGAAAGTACCAGACGTTTATTGAAGAATTTACCTGCGAGGGCACGTTTCACTCTTGTATGCCAGTTGGTTTAAAAAATGTGTTTTGGCACATCTCAATCCGTTGGGAGATAAGGACACATGTAATTCAGAAGTTGTGTTGACGGGGAAAGTGTTTTTAAGTGGAATTCGAGTTCAGAAGAGCAGTATTCTATTTTATAAAGTGAGGTTGGGGAGTCTGGTGAAAAGTAATTAATTGGTGTTCGCAGCAATAGAGAAATTCTCGATTCCAGACATTTTTTCTTGGTTGTGTGGTAACAAGGTCACAAAGGCATAGATATAGCGCGCGTGCGCGTGCACACACACACACACACACACACACACACACACACACACACACACAC